>JAPYZC010003049.1:0-12949 GCA_030522665.1 Ichneumoninae sp. A BG-2022a | reverse complement strand
CAGGGGGGGGGGGGATGATGGTCGGAAAAAAAAAATAATCGTCCTCCCTTCGCGGGGTTTTCCGGGAGCCGAACGGGACGGGAACGCTGACGGCGCGACGTCCGCGCGAGGCGGGACCGAGGATCTCCTTTCGTTTATCTTCCTCCACTGCCTTCTCGGCTTCCACCTTTCCCTCGTCTCCGCGCGCCCGAGCGTAACGAGCGCGACTCTCGCCACGGGGAAAGAGCCGCCCCGCGGTGCAGCGGGCGCGCTGAAGGCTGGCCCAGGAATCGCGAGACAAAATGAGTTTTCGGGCTTAACGAGATACGCGACGGCTCTCCTCACGGTGCCGGCGCTGAGACACTCTTCGGGGCGAGCGCCGGAGCGCCAGCGTTAACGGAACGCCCGTGACAAAGAGCGACCGGGGATCCTTTGTCAAAACTGAAGCCCGGAGAGGGGCGAGATAAGAGGAGAGGCCGAGGGTGAACCGGGACCGCGCCAGCTGTCCGTGGCGCGGCCCGCCGCGACGGAACGAAGCAGATACGCTCCGTCACGAATTGGATCGAAGGAAATTTTGTTTCTATTTTTTTGGTTGATAATAAAAAAAAAATTAAAAATTGTCGATCGCGAAGGATCGACGACGGATCGAAGTAGATACGCTCCGTGACGAAGTAGACCGAAGGAAATTTTGTTGTTATTTTTTTGGTTTGATAATAAAAATTGGCGATCGCGAAGGAACGACGATGGCCCAGTGGACGGAACGAAGCAGATACGCTCCGTCACGAATCGGACTGAAGGAAATTTTGTTTTGATTTTTTTTTTGTTCGATAATAAAAGAAAATAAAAAATTGTCGATCGCGACGAAAGAACGACGACGGACCGAAGTAGATGCGATCCGTGACGAATCAGACCGAAGGTAATTTTGTTGTAATTTTTTGGTTTGATAATAAAAAAATAAAAAATTGGCGATCGCGAAGGAACGACGACGGACCGAAGTAGATACGCTCCGCCACGAATCGGACCGATGGAAATTTTGTTTCTATTTTTTTTGTTCGATAATAAACAAAAATAAAAAATTTCGATCGCGAAGGAACGACGACGGACCGAAGTAAATACGCTCCGTGACGAATCAGACCGAGGGAAATTTTGTTGTATTTTTTTGGTTCGATAATATTGAAATAAAAAAATTGGCGATCGCGAAGGAATGGCGACGGACCGAAGTAGATATGCTCCGTGACGAATCAGCCGGGAGAAAATTTTGTTTCTATTTTTTTGTTCGATAATAAGAAAATAAAAAATTGGCGATCGCGCAGGAACGACGACGGCCCGGTCCGACGGACCGAAGTAGATACGATCCGTGACGAATCAGACCGAAGGTAATTTTGTTTTTATTTTTTTGTTCGATAATAAAAAAATAAAAAATTGTCGATCGCAAAGGAACGACGACGACCCGATCCGACGGAGCGAAGTAGATACGCTCCAAGAGGAACCAGACCGAAGAAATTTTTTTTTTTATATATAAAAATAAATAATTATCGATGGCGACGATGGAACGACGAAATTGTGCGGGAGGAAATTGGAGCACCGTTCACTGATGATGATTTTTTTTTTGTCAAGAATTTCGTACCTTTTCAGAGGTGATGAGCGGTGTGATGTACGTGGTGACCGCCGTCGTGTAAACCTTTGGCTGACAAGTGTTCCCGGAGTTTATCCCCTGGTACTCGGTACCGTTGCAGTACCAATTCGTCGGCGTCGTCTCGAAGCCGACTTTAATTCTCTCACTGTCGCGAGAGAATCGTCAAGATTTTATATATTTATTTTTCAAAAAATTGAGAATACTTTTTTTATTATTATTTTTTTCCTTTTGTATAACGTCGATTATTATCGGCGATATATATATATCTGTATGTATATATATATATATGTATGTATACAATCAAGCCGCAAGACAGCTGTCACCTGTCGCTTCACTGCACCTCCACCTTGACAATGTCACGTTTTTTTTTTCTTCTATCTGTCTCCTCGGTAAATGTATTACCGCGTCGATTGTTATCGAACGAGAATTCGAGATGAGAAATTAACCCGCGCGCGTCTTCTCGATCTCCCAATTTTATTTATATATTATATTTATATATATATTTTTTAAAATTTTTTATTAATGATTTTTTTTTCAGAATCACCGTTTCGTCGAACACACAGGAAAAAAACGCGAGGGCTCAAGTCGTTTCGGTAACGAGTAGAGTCGTCGGTCTTCGCGTCACGGTATTCCACCCTTAAATGCAGCCGCTGTCCTCTCTGCCTCGTCGGTAGCCTCGGTGCGCGTGTGTGTGGGCCCTCGAACGCTTTTCTCCGTTATACTCTATATATTCCTGTGCTCTGCTCCGGATGCGCGCACGTGTGTGTCGCCTTCTCTCTCTCACCCCCTTGGTCACTATATATATATATTTATATGTAAATATATATGCACTATATACATATATATTCTCCCACGTTATTGCATTTATTCACGCTCTTTAAAATACCGAATCGAAGCAATCAATCAATCGACGAATTTATTATCAATTATTATTACGAAACAAACGAAAAATAGTCGAAGAACAGTTTTCTCAAATTTCCACACAGACACCTCGGAACCGAGGGTATTTCGATGATTATTATTTTTCGAGTACACGACAGCCCGCGCGATTTTTAATTTATCTTTCCGGTCCGTTCAGCGCGCACTCGATCTACTCTCGGGCTTCTCTCGCGGTCGGCGGCCGCGATGCTTTGGCGTAAACAAAACAAAAAAACACCAGTTGTGCTCGACCGGCGTCGTCGGCTCGTGGATATCCCCGTCGGCGAGCGGTCGGCGAGAGGGAGCGACGTTTCGGTGAGAGATCGTCAGCGACGGAGCCCGCGGTTTGAGGGCTGAGTCAGGCGAGAGCGCGGTGCCCGATGGTAGACACACACGGAAGCGAGAGAAGGAGAGAGCGGTTCACGGGGCAGGTGGTCGTACGCTGTCGCTCGGGATATAATGCTACACGCTGTGGTGCCGAGAACGGAATGGGGCGACCGTGGATGCCCGGGCAGTTCGCCCGTAGCGAGGGGAGAGGATTCGCGAGCGTGGGTGGCTTAGTGGGGGGATGGAAGCACGGGTGCGATCGCCGGCGAAGGGGTAGCTTTCTCGGCGTTGGGGAAGAGTGAGACGAGGAGAGGAAGAGCCGAGCCGTGTAGCCTGTAGGCGAAACTCCGCTTGTACCGAGGGTTGAGCCGCCCCCTCCCCGCGCGCCCCCTCCCCGAGGAGGAGGACGGATGCGATAGTGCGAGGGTGCGAGAGAGCCGCCTCGACTCCCCACTCGGCGGGACTCGGTGCAAGCCGGGCTTCGTTGCGCATGCGCGACTTCCCCCTCCACTCGGCTTCGATCTATCTCCGTCCCGCTCCTTTCCCTACTCCGCCGTCAGCTACTCGACCGCCGCAGCTCTACGCGTTCTCTATGTTTCCCTCTGTGTGTGTCTACATAGAGGACCGTGGGCTTCCGTTCTCTGGCTATATGGGGAGACACGTGTGTGTGGGTGTTTCTCGCTCTATCTCACCCCTCCGGCGTCGGGACGTCCCGGCGGCGGGGGGAGGGGGAGCGAGGGAGGGGGGGCAAGTTAGCGAGCGCCACTGAGCTCGCGAGCTCGCGAGCCAGCTCCGACTCTCTCTCCAGCCCAGCATCGACCGAGGACGCGACGCGCGCCAGGCGGACCGACCCAACGGGAATACTTAATGCCCTGGCGTTGCTGCTGGTACTTCTGGTGCTGCTGCGCTTCGCTCTCTCTCCCTCCGCTGCGAGCGATCTACTCGTTTCGTCTCACCTTTTTTTTTTTGCCAACCCACCGGCCACCCTCCGGCCCCTCGCGGCCCCTTTGGAAAAAATCCTTTCTACCCGCGAGGAGAAGCTCTCCTTTTCCGTCGGTTGCCACGCTCGCTTGACGCCGGGACAAAAGAAAGTAACGCGAGAGCCCGCCGGGCGGAACGGGGGTGGAAGGAGGAAACGAGTACTTTCGGTTTCTGATTATTAAGAAGGAGGTATTTCGACTACTTGTTACACACTCGCAGACCGCCCGGAGCCATCGAGACGGGCCAGCGGGTGGGGGGGTGGGGGGGTTGTAGTGGTGGAGAAGTATCCGTTTTGGCCCAACCAACTGGATGCTTGAGTAGCGAATGAATTGCTCGGGGGGGGGAGGGGTCGGAAAAATTAGCTGGCCGGCAGCCGATCGATGAGCCGCGCCGACGAATCTACTCGCCAGCGCGACCGATCGATCGCACCGATAAATCGATCGGACGCCAACCAACTGATCTCTTCGAATCGCCCGATCGCTCTTGTCCTCTGTCGAAGAGGTGCGTGATTAGAGACCTGCAAAAGCCGACGAATTTCGTCCCGTCGAACCGGGCGAGACACTTCCTTTAGGGAAAAATCGGTAGCGAAGAACTCAGCGCAGAAAGGAATCGAGTACAAGTTGATGGAAAATTTTCGGGCAACAGCTGGCCCAGAAGCGAGTATTTATGAGGATTGAATTCCTATCTGGGTTACTGTACGGTGCACGTGTCGTGTCTCATACTTCTCCTCCTCCTCTCCGCTTCCCCAGTTTCTTTTTCTTCGTTCGCCGAGCCACCGTTCCTATAGTTGTAGTTTCCCCCGGTCGTTTTTTTGCTCTCACCCCTTTTATCTCGGATCTATCTGCCCGGGACAGGAGAGAGTAGGCAGCAGCAGGAAAACGCCGCGCCTCTGGCCTATCCCTCATGAGCCACGAGCGTCCGCGTTTTTCCCTCTACTCCCTGCAGCGCCCATCGCAGCCCTCTCTTCGTCGTTTCTCCGCTGTATCTTATCGGCGAGGCCTCGCTTCGGCAGCTGTCAAAGCTGGCTCGTGTCTCTTCGCCCCCCTTCCGTTCCCGAGCCCTCCGAAAGCTGCGAAGCGGAGCACTCGGCCTGACCGAATACCGACTCTCACTACTGAGGGAAAACGATTATTGCTCTCCGTTCGGGCTTCGCCCGTACGGTTCTCGCTCGCGCTCTTTCCGTATCCTTCGCTGGCTGGCTGGAGGCCAGCCTCGACTCGGTGTGAACGTATCCTACGTTTAACGCGAAAGGACGCGAGCTCCGGCTCGCTGTACACAAACCCCGGACCAAACGGACGGCTTCCACTCGCGTACACGGAGAGAGGGGGATGAGGGCTTCGAGGGGCGGCGAGCTAACCCAGAAAAGATTTCATTGAGCCAGCATGGCATGAATCTGGCTCGCGGCCAATACTATGAACCCCGCTCTTCGTCCTCCTCCTCCTCGTCGTCTCGTCGTCGTATCGTCGTACGCACACAACGGCGGACACTCCCTCGCGATCTCGGGCTGGGACTGTTAGACCGTCAAACGCGCACGAAACTACCCTGGTTCCTTTATTTATGTACCTAGTTATTATTTTCTCGTCAGGCCAAAAAGCCCTCGCCGAAGGATCTGGTCTACAATTTTACTTGAGGTTGATCTGTTGGGTGCGTTCAGCGAAAGTTTGGCTGCGCTGGACGATTGTAGACCATCGAGTCTGACAATTGTCTACTCGGGACTGCGGTCTAGGTAGACCTTGGCCCATCGGCAGACGTCCAGTCTTACGCCCGTCTACCTAAGGCTGCGGTCTACGCAGACTTCGGTCTTTTGGTTGACACGCTGGATCTGCGGTAGACCAGATCTCGTTTTACCCGGAACGTTCCCATAGGCGCAGTGACAAGAGGATTTAGTACACTGAGAGAAGGATCTAGTAAAAACTTCCGATCATCTAAGTTTAATTACCATAATTAAACTTAGGAACTAGGACGGGACCTATGGCGGAAAGTCTAAGATTTTCTAAGAATTTTTACCATAATATCTAATAAAAATCCTTATAAATCCGGTACTACCTACCATAGGTGGAAATTCAAGTGAGATAGTCACATTTACTAGATCCTTCTCCCAGTATAAAAACTACCGATCGTCTGAGAAAAATTACCATAGCACACAATAGTAGGGAACTAGGGCGCCACCTATGGCGAAAAGTCTGAGATTTTCCAATAATTGTTGCCCTAATATTTAAGAAAAATTCTTATAAATCCGGTACTTCCTACCATAGGTGGTGCTCTAGTGCTCTACTACTATGTCCTATGGTAATATTTCTCAAGCGATAGGGTAAAAGTGGTGAATATGGCCCACCTCGATTAAAACGTAAATCAATGATATATGGACCGGGCCATATTCCCCACTTTTCCCCTATAGTTATTTTTACTAGATCCTTCTCTCAGTGCAAACTTATCTCTTCGCAATCTGTCAAGCAATTGCCTTGGTCCCTTTATTTGTGAACCTACTTTTTGTCCCATCCAGCCAAAAATTCGCTCTAACGGTACCGTGTAAAAAGAATCTGGTCTATAATTTGATATAAAGTTGAGCGAAAATCCGGCTGCCGGGGACAATTTTAGACCGTCGAGTCTGATGCGCGTCTACCCAAGGCTGCGGTCTACGTAGACCCCGCTCTTTCGGTAGACGTCGAGTCTTCGCTAGACCGGATCTCCTTTTCACCAACAACGTTCCCACAAGCAAACTTATCCCCTCGCGATCTCTGCAGCAATTAAAAGTAACTATTCAACTTCGAAGTATGTAACGAGCTCCATGAGGAGAACTACCCTTATTTTTCCGGCAAACAGCTTTTCTCCTCGCTAATTCGGCAGTAAACACCTCGAGGACCCTCGCGAGCGAAGTTTTCCCCGGTTGTCCCGAAAGCACGGATGCATCCACCAGACTACTTCCCGGTCTCTCCGTTTCCGCGAAACTGCAAGAAAAACACGGAACCCTCCAGTCCGGTAAACTCGCGCGTTTGCCAGAGGTCACTCGCCGGGTTCCCAGAGTCTCTCAAGACTGCGGCGCACTCCGCACGGGATTGTGTGTCCCGCGGAGGGCGAACAAGTTTTCCGCTGACACTAAAGTCTCCAGGACACGGATCGGCGCTCGCTCCCGGGCGCTGCTCTAGGAATGCACCGTCGGGCGCGGAACTCGGACGCGGGTGGGGGCGGGATGAAGATAGGAGAGACAAGCGGAGAGAATTTCACTACGAATAATGTAGCCAATAACTCCGGCTCGCGGATTTGGCTGTCACATTTATTCAGGGGCTAACCCCATGCCGCCCTCCCATTGCGCAAAATTGGTCGAGAAATATTGCGGAACAGCCCGTGACCCCTCAGACGCCGCGTCCTTATTAGAGGAACGGTGGAAGCGTGTTGCGTTTTCCCTCGCGCAAAGTGTACTCTCCGGCAGCCTCCGCCTCAACCGGGAAAACGTACGGAGGGAAAGGTTGGAGGAGACTCTAGCGGCGCGGGGGCTTCGCACGTATGTCTACCAGAAGAGCTGACGGGCTTGGTCGACATGCCGCTGGTGCTCCTACGGCTCCGGCTTCGTGGGAAAGCGCCAAGGCTCTGCCTGCCTCCCGCGTATTCAGCATTTGGCTTACATCCAGATACGCCCAAGACGCTGAATGAACTTGGCGGGAAAGCTCCTCGCGCACACCGACGAACGCCGAACTCACACCCGGCCGAGTGTGTTCTCTTCCGCGACGCTGACGACGTGACGTCGGGCGTCGAAAAATTCGAACCACCGGATTTATCCGGGAGTTACGTTGTCGCGGATATGACAATATTATTATTTTTTTCTTCGTGTTCGCATCCCTCTTGTACTGGCTTGTTATTGTTGAGACGATTTGGGAAGGGCCGAAGGAAAGAGGAAGTCGTTGCGCGATTTTCCACCCCTGGCGAAGAACACACGAGCGTGTTCACATACGAGGGCTGGATTCGGGCGAGTCGACCGGAGGGACGAGGGCTGCGAGGGTGCCTGGCCGTGAAGCATACGGGACCACGGCCAGTTTGTCCGACACGCTCCAACTTCTCCCATAACGTCGTGTTTTCTGTTTATGCGAGAAAAGACCGCCGGTTCGACCGGGCTGCATCGCGCTCGGCTCGGCCACGACCTCGTCCCTTCGGAGGCCGAGGGAGGGAGGGCTAGGAGGAATGCCCGGGAGAATTTTTGGGTCGGTAAATTCGATGACCTACTGGGCGAAAACGGACGCTTGCATGCCTGACGAACGTCTCTTGGCCACCAATTCCTTTCGTACACCGAGGATACAAAAAATGTTGGATCATCCAGAAGTGACCGTGACGTGCGTTCAATGCTGTTGTTTGTTCGGTAGAAATAAAACATTGTTTTGTTGAACGATTATTTGCTTCAGGCGATTTAAAATTCAGCGAATCGAACATACATTTTTGGCATACCATCAAAATAACACCTTCGAACGTAGGGGAGAGCGGGGTAAAATGGCACAGCGGGGCAAAACGGGATTACGAGACAAAACGCAATTGTCCAGTAACTTCTGCATGGTGGCGATGGTGGTAGGTGGGGCAAAACGGGTTTGAAAATCCGGACGTATCGTTGGGTTAAAATTGGGCACGCAAAAATTATTGGAAAATTGAGTTTTGCCCTCACTGTCCCGTTTTACACCGCTGTGCCATTTTTCCCCGGTCATTGCAATACATGCCGGTCAACTTATGGGCTATCTCGAAAAATTGCACGATTGTGTGCAATTGCATATTGCACAAAACTTCAGTGTATGCACTTTAATTTTTGTTCTGAAGTTTTAGTATGGTTAAATTTTCATAAGAGCCCATGTATAAAACCTCATTGTCTGTATTAATTTTTTTGGACAGATTATTCGGCAACTAATCCTGAAACTTCCTAATCACATTGAATAGGACTTTAGCTACAATGTTACAAAAATTTTACTCCCGAAGTTCACAAAGCTGGATTCGAAAGAACATCCTTAATCCAACCATTTATTTTTCATAGTCTGAGGATAGGCAGTGATCCGTGTATTTTTTTGTTTTATTACAAAATTGTATAAAAGGATAAGGTAATTATAAATTTTGGGAAATCAATATTGGATTGATTCAATTTTTTATACTGCTGTACCCGAAAGTGTTATACGAAAATACCACCCATATATATTTAAAAAAAAGGCAATGCCCGTTAAATAAATAAATAAATAAATAAAAAATTGTCGATCTTCTCGGTCGAATGTGCAAGCCATTTTCGTGCGGTGGATAAGATATTCCAGGAAGGATCGTAACTCGATCGGGCTCTCGCGACGTTCGACTCTCCTCGAGCCGTTTCAACTTTAAACAGTTCGTGAAATTTTTGGGCGACGAATAAAAATTTCGCCCGATCGTAGCTCTCGCGAGTGCCTCGCCGTTTCACGGTGCATTTCGAAGGAGCCAACCCTCCAGCCGAGGGCCGAGGGTTGACGCGAGAGTCGGGAGGGGGAGACGTCGCGCGTCGGAGGGCTGCACACACAGGAGCCTCTTCGGCGGTTGCACGGCTCGCGATAAATAACGTACGTAACGTCGATATATCGTCCTTCATCCCTTAACCCCGCGGGCGAATTATTGCCGGATAAAATGCCGCGACGAGGTAGCTGGCAGCGGAGTCTGGCCGATGGAACGGGAGAGCCTAGGCGCGTTAGCTTCTGCTCTCTTGCCGTCTCCTTCCCTCTCTTCGGGCTCGACCTACCCGGCGAGATGCAAATCTCGATGGAGCTTTGTCAGCAAATCGATGGGCGATCGATGAACATGTATTCTAGGCCAGAGGAGCCCAGAGAATATGCACACAAGTGTGTGTGTGTGTATGTGCGTGTGTATGTGTATGTGTATATATGTATATATACATATATGATGCTGACGACGTCGGAGGAAAGACAAAAGCGATTGCGAAATGGTTGTGTAAGGCGTTTTCATCCCCCCCCCCCAGAGTGAGCTTCCGAAGTTCCGGAGACGATCTCTTCCGGGTCAAGTTAGTCTCTCACTACCTGACAGAAATTTTAGAACGTTACATCGGGGCTTTGCAAGGTTCCGATTTAATGCTCCAATATTTTTGCCACGGAAATGGAGGTACCTGGTGGAAATTATCATAACGTAAGGGCTACCGTAAAGCGTCCGACCTGATAGATATTATGGAGCGCTTGATCGGATCCTGACAAGGTCCTGAGGAGACTCAGGACATTATCGGGCGTAGACTTCACGCTCCGAAATTTCTACCGGGGCTCTCGTTTTACAATAGACCGATGGACCTGATGGAAATTATGGAGCGCTTGATCGGATCCTGACAAGGCCCTGAGTAGATTTCCTCGGGACTTTGTCAGGCACCGACTTAACGCTCCGAAATTTCTACCAGGGCTCTCGTTTTACCGTAAACCAAGAGACCTGATAGTAATTTTTGCTGACAAAGCCCTGAGTTAGATTTCCTCAGGACCTTATCAGGCACCGACATAACGCTCCGAAATTTCTCCCAGGGTTCTCGTTTCATCTTAAACTGAGACAACTGATAGAAGTTTTGGAGTGTTTCCTCCGATCCTGACCACATCCTGAGTAAGTCTCCTCAGAACCTTATCAAACACCAACTCAACGCTCCAAAATTTCTACCAGCGCTCTCATTTTATTGTAAACTCCATGATCCGCTCCGAATTTCGCCTCGCCTATCGATAGGTAATATTTGCGTGGGCACGTTAATTTAATGGAAAATTAATGTTCATCGATGCACTTCGCTCGTGCGCGACGACTCGAAGCTACCCTCCTCTCACTGAAGCTCCTCGCGGTGGTCGCGCTTTCATCCGGGAGTCGAAACTTCGTAGAACGTAGCCCTTCGCGCGCGCCTCCCGACATTCTCTACTCGCGCATGTGGGGCTCGGCGGGGGGGGGGGGGGTGATAGGGCCGGGCAAGAAACTTTGGGGAAACTCCGTGCGTAGAGCGAATAATTAGGGAAACACCTGGCGTAGAAGGCCCAGGCGGATAAACGGGGCCCGCATTTTCCGCCGCACCTCCGTCCAACGCGGCCCTCACGGAAAACAAGATACGGAGCACAAATCCTCCGACCCTCATCCCTTACCGCGGAAGATAAAGATAGCGCCGGAATCGAGAAATTCCACGTGTCGTAACCGCGTGTTAAATTGTAGTTGGCGCGGAATTCTGCCGTACGTAGTACGTGTCTTCGGCAAACTACGACCAACGGCAGCGACGAGCGAGTTGGGTAAAACTCGTTGAGTAATTTCCACTCGTAATTTTCCAGTCCCGTCCGTGTACGCGTACACACGCCGGTGTCTTCCGGCTCCTCGCTTGTTCGCCGCCGCCTCGGGGACTCGCCGGGATATAATTTTCGTACGTAACGCCCGGTGCGCCAACAGGTGGAAGGATATCGCGGATCCTCCCACCCGCCGAAAGCACCGACGAGGTTTTACGAGGGATTAGACGAAACCGGAATGCTTCATCGTTTCCCAAAAAAAAATTGCAAAGAAAAAGAAGAAAAAAAATTAAATAAAAATCCACATCACCGCTAATTGCGAATACAAATAGGGCGGTAAAGATTAATTTGCATATGAAGTACCCGTGTAAGCTGAGGCTTGGGTAAACTCGTCGAAACGGCCAAGCCGGCAAAAAAGTGCCACGTCATCTCCCCGGCCTCCGCTTTCCCTTACAAATAACATTTTACCGTAGGGAGAGGAGGGGGGGAAAGCTCGCTTCCCTCCGTCTCCCACCCCTATATTTTTCGAGCTTCCCGTCGTTCGGTCTCCGGTCTGCGTGTTTGCAAACTCCCGACATTGCGTTCGCTTGTCCCCCTCCCCCCCTCCGTGTCTGTGTCTTCACCGCATCCATGTGTGTGGGCGATTGTACAAGGGCAACGTGTTTTCGTCGAACGAGCAAAACATTCGCGCGAGAGGATTTTTCCTCGGAGGGGTGGGGGGTTGGGGATGATGTGGGCTCCGGCTGACTGGCCGAGGGTGGTTGCATCTGTGACAGTGGAAAGGGTCCGTTTGCCGGGACACTCGATTGCCCGCGACACGCCGACTGCAGCGAAAACTCTCTTCGGTACTTCGCCCCCCGATAGCCGGGGTCGTCGGGGGTGGAGCCGAAGCGAGGGAGGACGCGTGGCTCAACGTCACCGTCGTCCTTTCCCCCGAACCAGCTCTTTTTCATCGTCGTGGTTGCGCTTCCTCCCTTCGCTCCAACCCCGGAGTCGACCCAGTTCGTTCGACCGCGGGGGGGAAGAGGGAATCGGTTCGCCGGATCGCACGGACGACGTAACGCGAGGTGGTCGCCTCGCGGTGCTTTTTCTCCACCATCCGATAGAGATACGACGAGGAGGCGATTTTCTCGATACGATATATACCGAACTTGTATCCGGGAGAATTCGGGCTTATCCCTTTCGCGATGTACTCGCCTCTTCGATATATGTAGGGGAGACCGGGGACAAAAGTAACGAAAATCCTTTTTTATTTTTTTACCAACAAACCCGAGTGTCTAACGCTTTGGCATCCAGTGGTGTACCATTAACCTAGTCTTAGGTGTTTAGTTAAAAAATTTCAAGCAGAAAGTATCACGGAATTGCGAACACCGCCCCTTTAAACACAAACAAAATTCGGTAAGACTTTGGGTAGCGGTGGGGTCAATTGTAACGGGTAGTGGGGTCATTTGTAACATCCTCCTGTACCGATGAAATCCTTCGCCGACCGCTATTAAGAAATAGAACCGGGGTGCATTATCACAGAAAAATTCAAATTTAAATTTAAAAAACTAAAAAATTTATTAGCCGTCTAAACTGTTTAACCCGGCTAAGACATTTTAGCCGGCCTAATTATACAACCCTACTATAAATGTTATAGTCTGCAATTGGTTGGTTATAAATTATAAGTGTATAAATTATCGCTGATTGTTTAGAATGTAAGAATAAAATAAATAAAATATATTGATATTGGTATTGGCATTGGTAGATGTTAATTATTTCTGATACAATTGACCCAGATCGACTGTTACAATCGACCCCACACATGATTATTAGCAAAGTTATTGTGGCATCGGTTAATAACAATCTGAAACGGATCGTCTCAACGATCAAAATG
>JAPYZC010003048.1:0-12951 GCA_030522665.1 Ichneumoninae sp. A BG-2022a | reverse complement strand
CATTTTCATTTGCATGATTCTTTTTTTTTGTTTTAATAGACGTGAGAAGTTTGGTCAGGGAAAATTTTTTATTGGTCAGTGAAAAGTCAGGGAAAAGTCGGGGAATTTTGTTCAGGGCAAAAAACGGCCACCATGGTTCTACAAGTGAACAATTTTTTTTCTTCCTAAAGCAGTGCATTGACAGAGACTTGCGGTAGATGAAATTTGATGTCATACAGACATATCTGCAGGGTCATCCCAATTTAACTAAAGTTTCTCGAAACGCTCAATTCGCCTCGAATTGAAGTCACATTTGTGCTAAGTTGGCCTGCTCTCTTATCTGTGTCTGGCGGCGCGAAACCGACACATCGGATCCGCGTTCCATTCGGTCTCGTCTGGTGTAAGACGCACCTCTCGACCCATAGACCATGCCGACTGTACAAAGAAGCTGCAGACCGCCGCACAACACAAGCTACTGTAATATCGTACGTGCGTCTACGACAAGTGTCCAAATAGGAATGCGACGTCGCGTCTCTCTGAAACGACACACATAGACGGGACTGCACGCATTTCCATTTAGTGCTTTCGTTGCCACACTGGCGCCGTGTCATTGGCCCCTTGTTCGTTCATTCGCTCAATTATGACCGGGCAGAGGAGGGCGGACGCTAATATATCTCTATCTGTGAATTAAACGAACGGGGCGAGAAAAAAGCTAAAAGAAAGTCAGGACAACCGTTGGTGTACAGTACCGAACCACATAAGTTACACCGACCGGGTACAAGTTGGGAAATGACAAAAATAAGAGACTCCATTTAGGGTCCGTCGACCTCCTCGGTGGGGAGACGAAGGGGTATTTATGGAATGTGTGTAAGCCAAATGGAAATGGTATTTACCCTTAGCATTTCGCTGATTCGGAGATTTCAAGGATGAAACTCCATGTTTCAGAGACTTACGGAGGTTGGAGTGCTTCACACTAGTCAAATGAGTGCTACATTTGTAATACGTTTATACAAACTTGTACGCATGTTTTGATTACAGTGGATGGTTATTCGTATTACAGCAGATGTTCTTAACTTAGAAAAACATTAATAGCAATGGGTTTGCAAAAATATTAACTGGTCTGTGCTAATTTACGAAAAGGTACACATGAGTTCAGTTTTTTCAAAGAATAATACGGCATCTTTGCTCGTTTTGGATGTATTATGGCTCATTCTCTTCCTTGAAAGATGCTCTACGAATTCACCGGCTGGATATTCAGTAGTATTTTCCGTTTAAAAATGACAAGTGTTTGTTTATGAAGTATTTCTGTCGATGGGTAAACAAAAGGCAGCCATTTTTAAATGGAGAATACTGTCGACAATATCTAGCTGGAGAATTCGTAGATCATCTTTCAAGGAAGACAATCAGCCGTACTACATCAAAATTGAGTGAAAATAACGGCTTATTTTTTGACAAAACTGAACGAATATGTACCTTTTCGAAAATGAGCAAGAATTAGTTAATATTTTTCCAAATCCATTGCTAGTAATATTTTTTTAAGTTAAGGACGTTTGATGTAATATAAATAATCAGCCCCTGTAATCAATAGATACGTAAAAGTTTGAGTAAACGACTCTAAAAATGTGTCACTCATTTGAGTAGTCTGAGGCGCTCCAACCTCCTTAAGGTAGTTACTGCGTTGCACACTAGTCAAATAAGTGCTAAATTTTTACAATTATTTATCCAAAATTGTATTCACTTATTGACAGTAAAGGAGATTGGTTTGTATTATTGGATGCTTCCTCAACCAAGAGAAATATTAATTACGATGGTCTTGCAGCAGCAACAACTGGGAAATGCAAACTTCCATGATAGTATGTTTTTGTTGAATTTTTTTCAAAGTAAGATCCGCATTTTTTAACCAATTTTAATGTACCACGGCCTATTACATTTCAATATAAACATTTTAATGTAAACTTTGCTCTACGAATTCACCAAGTAGATTTTTTGTAGGTTTGACCGTTCGACAAATACGGCCCATTGTTTAACCGGTGATTTTTTTCCCATAAACAAACTGCCGTCATATTTAAACAGCCAAAACTATTAAAAAATCTACTCCGTGAATTCACAGAGCAACATTTGAGGAACAAAATGAGCCTTGGTACATTAAAATTGGTTGGAAAATAAGCATTGATCGTTCAAAAAACTCAGCGAAAATGTATCGTCGTGGAAATTTGCATTTATCGGTTTATGTATTTACAAAAACATCGTTATCGATAGTTTCCTTGATCGAGAACCCATGCAATAATATAATTCAGCGTCCACTATCATTAATAAATGCGTAACATTTTTGATAAACAGTTGTGAAAATTTAGCACTCATTTAACCGGTGTTCCGCGCAGCAGCAGTCTTAATTGCTGGTGAACAAAACATAAAAAATGAATTGATCGATCTTTAATTTATGGTTATTTTTGTTTTCAGACGAACGGGAAGATGTGCAGAAGAAGACCTTTGCCAAATGGATAAATTCGCAGCTTCTTAAGGTAATCGTCATTTTTAGAATTTGTGGCTTGCTGCTCTGTTAAGGGATTTACCCTAATTAGACGGGCAAAAAAAGGCTATTTTCACGAATTTTTTTGACCGGTATAAATTATAAATAGGATACAAAAAGTGTTAGGCCTGAAAAATACACTCTTAAAATACACAAACAATTTTTTAAATATTTATTTTACTCAGTTTTCGTACAGAAAAATGGGGGAGAAGACAGGTCCAAAAAAAAGATGGTTTGCGATGTTGATAAAATCTCTGGAATGGATGTTCTGAAAAAAAAAAAAAAAAAATGGTTTTAGATTCAGTAGGTAAATGGCTATAGCGCATATCATACGATTTTAGATTTTTTTAAAAATGACAAAATGGTGGCCATTTTTCCAAAAACTACGTAAAAGTACTTTTTTTCATCGTTTTTTGCAAAAAAAATTAAAAAAAAATAGTTACACTCAAAATTTCAAAATTCGTTACATAGTAATGTAATGAAATTGAAGCGAAAGTTGGATGTTTGCGTTCCAAGGTATTTGATCTTTGTGTTGCATTTTTTTGTTGTATCAAATTATGTAGGACTCGGCCGATAATTATTAAGAACCGTCGCGGCATTTATTTAATTTTTTTGCAGAATCATCACGAGTCCGTCTCGGATCTCTTCGTTGACCTTCGAGATGGAAACCGTCTTCTGTCACTCCTGGAAGTTCTCACATCGAAAGCATACGTGAGATATACGCCACTGCATATTTATCCGATGTTTGCATTCCAGAAATAATAGCCATGACGCCCAATCGTGTCGTATAGCTGAGTCAAACTCATCTCATTCTTCGTTTAATACGAATATATATTTTTGGGGATGGAACGTAACGTAACGTAACTTGGCTTTTTATTATAATTTTGTCTTGTGTCGATGGCAGGTGCGACGAGAAAAATTTGCATAGAGCGGCCGAGACTTGGGTGCATAGAGTCATCGCGACGTAGGCGGACAAGAATTTATCGTGTAGCTTCGAGCGTAAGAAAGATGCAGCTCACGTACTACGCGGCTCCGGTCGGCACTATTTCTCGACTTCCTTGGACGACTTACATTTTTTTTATTCTTACCAATTTAATGTAACGCGAACTTTATTGCTTTGCTATCATCGAGGATTGATCCATTTTTTCAAAAGCAATTATGGTAAATTTTTATAATGTACGAAAATTTAAAAAATATTTTTTGTAACGTACAAAAAAAATTCGATGCACAAAAATGCAATGTCCCGCTCCACAGGCGAAAAAAATATTTGTGTGGATTACCCTTTTCCAATAATTTCCGGGCACACGCAGCGATCTGGTGCTGCTGGTAAATTAAAAAAAACGACTTTATCGAGCTGAGCACTAATAGACGAAATACTTTTTACATTTCAGAAAAGAGAAAGGGGTCGGATGAGAGTTCATCACTTGAACAATGTGAACAAGGCACTCCAAATCTTGGAACAGAATAATGTAAGGTTTACCATATTTCGTGTCGAACAGTAGAACGTGTCTCAAAAATGCATGGTCCTAATAATCGCGAACATGATGATTAGAATTTTTGAAAACAGAAAAAAAATCGGAAGTTTGACCATTTTGATTGTTTAATTTATAGGTAAAACTGGTCAACATAAGTAGCAATGATATCGTAGACGGCAATCCAAAACTGACTCTCGGGTTGGTGTGGAGTATCATTCTACATTGGCAGGTAAAGTTCGTCCCAAATTTCGTCAATTCCTCTCACGAATGCGCGCACATGTACGTAAAAAAAATGTCGCAAAAGACTCGCCAGATGAATGTTGGAACTAACTAATTAAAGAATATAATCAAATAAAAAATTATCGAAATGATGGATCATTAAATTGAAAATGATCGGAATTATGGCTAACTAAATTAAACATCACCGAATTTTTCGGTCTCTTTTCTTGGCCTTTTCAAACCCTTTCCGATCGGAATGAAATTCGCCGGTTATTCAAACTCCACCCCAGTATTTTCAAGTCCGCAAAACTTATCATCGAGCGATATCTGCACAATAATAAAATACCAGACGACTTGATAGCTCACACACACCGCTCATAGAAACTCACATTCACACACAGTATGCGAGACACTCATGCCTATCGCAATTTACGCAACGTTACGTAAGGCGATTTGATCCGACAGTCATGCTTTACGAGTTTGTACTGCATGCAGGTGAGAGTACGATTATCAATGTCTGTGAACTGACGAATTCTTCTTCGGCAGGTGCATTACCATCTCAAAGATCTGATGTCGGAGTTGCAGCAAACGAATTTGGAGAAAACTTTGCTGGCCTGGTGTCGTCAAAATTCTCAGGTATGATTAACGGCACATTTTAATCGCTACGTGCAATCTAAACTGTTTTAACCGATTTAATGCATTTGGGTTTTTCAGAATTATCCTGGCGTCGATATCAAGAATTTTACCACTTCATGGTCCGATGGATTGGCCTTCAATGCAATTCTGCATCGATGGAGGCCGCAACTCTTCGATTTCAACAGTATTGCCAGGAAGCATCCAAATGCGAGGCTCGACCATGCGTTCAGACTCGCTCAGGATCATTTGAATATCGAACGATTACTCGATCCAGAAGGTATATTAATGATCACTTTCGAACTTGCTGCTGAAGCGGAGTCTTCTCAGGGGGAACTTGAATGGCTATGAAAGCAAATATTGTGATCTTCTTGCAGACGTCAATACATCAGTACCGGACAAAAAGTCGATAATGATGTACGTCATGTGCTTGTTCCAATCACTGCCTCACACAGGGGATGACGTGGGTGACATCGACGTATTGGTTACGAGCGATTCCAGTCCAGTAACAACGCCAGGAACGGAGGTAATGAAATAAAAGCCTCCTTCCGTCCTACCGTGTGAACTTAAGTGAAGACTCCAGTTCACATCGGGACTCGGGTTCGAACTGAGACAAATGCTTTCCATTAATAATAATAGTAATAATAATAGCAGTTATTATTGTTCCCGGGACATCGTCCCCTATGAACAAGTAGCATACGTAAAATTCAGGCAGAGTAAGCCGGGTAGTCTAAATAGAATTCATGCAGGCAGAATATTACAAACAGAGTAGATAGGTTGATAGTTACAGTGACATCCAATCTTAATACACATGCTGTGTTCTAATGTTACGGTAATAATAATTATGGTACAATGCGTTTTATTAACGCTCAGCTGTAACTTCGGCTGCCGACTTTCTAGTTCCTTTTGCACTATAACGTTTATAGTTAATTAATATAATGATGGATTATAATAATTAAGGGTACAGTCGCCTTTTTCGGGCATTTTCAGGTGTATTATCAGAAATATTTTAGAGAAAATTGGTATGTTTATTTAAATGAAACTGAGTAAATATTTTTATTGGTTCTATTGGTATTACAGACTGCAGCCATTTTTTTGTCACACAACATTGAATTCTTAAGGTAGTGCAAGCTGCGCTGTAGGACTGCCGCTTTACGACCTGGACTACGATAGCAACTATTCTAATGATCTTACAATTTTGTAAACTTTTTTTTTTACTTTTTATTTCCCTACGAATCGTAATTTTCCTCTTAATAGACACTTCAAATTCGAAGTCAATCTGTTCTTTGGTTGCTGAGATATTGCGGTCTTAAGTTGCAAAGAGGCAGTCTACAGCGCAGCTTGCACCACTTTAATGATTTAATATTGCGTGAGGAAGAAATTTCCACATTATGTAATAATATGAATAAAAACATTCACTGAGTATCAATCACAAAAAATGTATTAAAAAATTTGCTGATGTTAGTCCTGAAAATGCTCGAAAAAAGGAGCATATCCTTAATAAATCATCGTTCAGTATCAACATGAAGCTTTGTTACAGAGTGCTCTCTCCATGGCGACTTTCGGTATGCCAGGATCGCGTCCGATGAGTCTAGCAACAAACGTCTCGGTTGAGCTCGGTGGCTACCAGGTAGCTCTGGAAGATGTCCTTACTTGGCTTCTCGAAGCCGAAGACAAACTGAACAATTCGCCGGAAACGGGCCCCACGTTGGAAATATTGAAGCAACAGTTTCACGAACACGAGACCTTCCTGATGGAGTTGTCCGGGCACCAGGACGGCGTCAGTGCTGTTATGGAGGAAGGCGCGAGACTTCTCGGAGACGGTGGACTTCAGAAGGATGAGGAGCACGAGGTCCGCGTTCAAATGTCTTTGCTGAATGCGCGCTGGGAGGGCTTGCGATTGCGGGCGATGGATCGACAGTCACAGATTCATGAGGTAACGGAGAAAACAATCTTCACAAATTTAAATTTCAAATAGTCAATGGTCGACACTCAGCATGCGGCATTCGATACTCGAGGCTCTCGCTCGCGTTTACACTCATACACAGTAAAAAAAGTGTGTACTTTTTACAACAACTTCTTTCCGACAAACGTCCACAATTTTTTATTTGTTACTTTTCCGATCTCACCATCCGACTGCATTTTTACAAATAAAAGTACAAACTAAAATTGTTAATGTCACGAAAAGCTAAAGGACAGGTTTGTATATTCAAACCTGAACAAACACGGTTGTTTAGGTTTAAATATACTTATTTAACAAAAGACTATAACATTATAATACTTATTTACTTATTACTATAACATTATAATACTTGGTAACAAAATTAGTCGTTGTACGTGTGAGTTAATTAACAATACATATGATGCGTTACCGACGGTTATAGGTTTAAAACATTTATACATTTACACATTTATATCTGCATCCACATATGGTCAACGGGTCATCGACCGAAGTCCTACAGCGCTAACAAAATTATTTTTACGAAACTTTCTATTCCGATTTATGAAATTATTTTTCACTTTGTACTGATCCACATACCCATATTCGCGTACGGCCACAATATTTGGATTTATTCATCAAAGTTTCGAACTTAAGAATTCTTTACACCTGTCGACAGGCTCTGATGGACATGCAAAAGAAGCAATTGGACGCACTGCGCCAGTGGTTAACCAAAACCGAAGATCGTATTTCCCACATGGCCGTCAGCGAGCCGAGCCACGCGAGCCTCAACGAACAATTGAGACAATTGAACGAGCTGGAGAAGGACATACAGGATCAACAAGTCTTGGTCGACGCTCTGAGAAACATGGTTGTCGTCGTCGACGAAGAAAATTCCGAAGCTGTTTATACCCAGATGGAAGATCTCTTGTCGGCGCTTAGCGAACGTTGGAGTCACATTTGCAAGTGGAAAGAGGAGAGATCCGAAAAGCTGAAATCTTTCACGACCGATTGGAAACTTCTCAACGACGAGTACAAGAAACTTGTCGGTTGGCTCAACGAGATGGAGATAACTTTGAAGCAAATGGAAGCTGTGCCCGTATCGGAGATCGGACAAGTGTTGGAAAGAGTTAAGAAACTTAAGAATCTGAGAATTGAGATGAGCGCCAACGACAAGAAACTCGTGGCTTTGCAAAAATCCGTTCAAGACTTGGACGTTGATGGTTCGTCGGTGGAATGTAACGATCTTATGGAAAAGATCGAGAATTTGCAAGATCAATTGGAAGCCGTGGGACAAATTATGGAAGTTCAGAGCCAGAGGGTAATTTCTAAGTTCCTTGTATTAATTTATACGAACAT
Source organism: Ichneumoninae sp. A BG-2022a (assembly GCA_030522665.1). Classification (NCBI taxonomy): domain Eukaryota; kingdom Metazoa; phylum Arthropoda; class Insecta; order Hymenoptera; family Ichneumonidae; species Ichneumoninae sp. A BG-2022a. The sequence continues at coordinate 4,817 of JAPYZC010003048.1, read as the reverse complement.
AGAAAATATTAATCATATTCGCTAGTGTGTCAAAGTTCATCCGTTAACGGTAAACTATAATCGATTTCGAGCTTACGTTAAGGTAGTTCGTGCGGTACAGTCAAGTCAATCGAGGAACTGGATTTCAAAAGTGTTTGTACACGTTTCAAAGGAGACATTTTTGCCGATTAAGGAGGATCTATATTATAGACTTCCTACTTTATGTAAAAAAATGCACAACAATGAATTTATAAAAAAATTAGCTATTAAATCCACGGGCACATTTTTACGTAGATTTTGTGAAGTCACATTTGTAATTTTTGTTCTATCTTGACTAGTGACAGCTTATTTTTTTGGTGAAATATGTTTTACGAATTTCCCGAGTATTTTGCTTCATTTAGATTCTGAATCAGAAGAAAAGATTAGTTAACGTCGTAGCTCTGCTTATTTTTATAAACAAATTAATCTAATTTGTAAACGATGAATATTATCATTAATGTTTTCCGGTGAATTCGTATCAAGAAACAAAATGAGCTTCCACTCGTCAAAATTCAACAAAAAGCACAAATTTGTCTTCATAAAAACTGCGTAAAAATATGCCCGTGAATTTATTCGCGTGAACTGAGTTATTTGTCTGTTAATTCATTGTTGTACATGGGTTTTAAATAAAGTAGGAACTCTTTCATCTAGATCCACCTTACTTCACACTAATTATCGTTTTTAAATGTGTACAATCCATTCTTGAAATCTTGGTATTGACTTGACTGTATCGCAACGATCTTGGAGAGATCGATAGAAACTAACGAAAACGATGGCATATCAACAAACAATCATTCGTATTTTTTCCAAAAAAGATATCGAATTCCGGTTTTGAGTTCGACACGCAAACCGATACCGAAACGACCGTTGTCGCTGGAACCGAATGGATGACGGAAACCGTTACGAGCATCGCGTACAAGAAAGAACTTTCCGACATGGTATGTTTATTTCTTTTTATAACGCTATGTTCAATCACTCAACTTTTCCTATTTCATGACTCGATTTATCATTTTGTTTTTTCAGTCGGATCAGCACAGCGATTCGAAAAAGAGACGAATGGCCAGTACAACGAGGCAAATATTCGAAACGTCTTTGTCCAATTTGTACAAGTGGTTGGATTACGTGGATCTGGAGATAGGACGTTCCGAAGGTGTTTTCGATGAGTTGAGCGTCGAAGAGCGAAGAGTGGTTTACGAGGATACTGTGGCAGATTTGGAGTCGCATAAGAGCGAATACGAGAGAGTACTCGAGGCTGGTAAACGGCTAGTTGAGGAACTTGAACGAGCCGATGAACCGCACCACGAGGAAAGAGCAAAGATCAATGATGTCCAAAATTGTTGGCAAGCTACGAACAATCGTCTGCAAGAGATTAAAGAACGGATTGATTTTTTGGTGGAGGTCAAACAGTTCAGATCTGAACTGGCGAGTTTGAATATGATGTACGATGGTTATTGGAAGTGGTTCGAGGCCAATCGCGGAAATAATCAGATTGAGCCACTTAGGGTAAGCTAATCGCATTTGTTTTTTTTTAAAGATATATATGTTCGACAATGAATTCGCGTAACAAAAATTAATTCATTTACGAATAAATTTGTGATGCAGATCAAAATGAAGTCGATGAAATCTCACGAGGAGCGTATTAAAAAACTCGTTGCAAAAGCTAAACATTCGGCGGGAACTCAAGCCGCTGGAAAGGATGCTGCTGACATCGATAAGGATACGAAAATGTTTACGTCAGCTTGGGACAGTTTGCTGAAAAAGTAGGTCCGAGTATGATTTTTATGCACCGACATTTTTTTTTCTCTTTTTTATGATAAAAAGTTTCCGATCAAGAACGTCTTTCATAGGTCCCCAATTGGGTGCACCATTCGCTGATAATAAATTTTACCATGCACGGTGTATTTTTATACGATCAAATGATTGTCAAAACTTTTCTAGATTGTCCGATCGACTCTCTGAGCTGAGCACCGTTGCTGTGAATTGTCCTCCAAAGAAGTACAGCGACACTGTGACCGAACTTCTGTCATTCATAAATAACGCGGAGAGCGTTTTGCTGTCAGAACACGCCGTCGTATCCGATCACGAGTCGATGGAAAAACAACGATGCAGATTCGAGGGGCTGCAAAAAACACTGAAAGAATATGAAAAGAAATTTAAGTACGTCAATGCTACCGGTCAAGAGCTGATTGGAAAAATAAGCGACGAATCACTGGCGCAGAGACTAAGGGATGAGTTACAAGATCTTAATACCAAGTGGAGCGATATTCCGGTAATTTTGGATGAAAGACAGCAAAAACTTTCGAAAGGTAAACGAACCATTATAAACTTCCATTCGAGTGCAAACAGATTTAAAGTCGAACATTAGGTTTAAAGTTTTATATTTATATTATCATTTTTTTACATGCAAGTGTGCGCATGCTCGTACAATGTACGCATATAGTCATAGAAAAGATACAAAGAAGTGATCTGATATAAAATAGCTAAAATATAGCAGAGCTGGGCAAGGTACCAAAAAATACTTCAAGTGCGAAGTATTTTGCACACAGCATCCTCATTTAATGCAATTTTGCGCATAGCTTTCTCTTTGAGAAACCTCGTTGACCCAGTTTGGCTTTCTCTCAGAAGAACCTATATCCGCAAAATTGTAGTAAATGAGGAAGCCACGTGTAAATTATTATGTATCTTTTTTCGTAACATTAAGAAAAATTATTGTCAAAAATCGCTAACTGAAATTTCCACTTATTCCGTAAAAAAAAAAGTCCATACAAAAAAACGAAAAGGGAACCTTCTCGTTTTTAATGAAATTAAGCAAAAATTCTCGTTAAAATTATACTCATTGAAAAGTTTCGACAGATAATCATACAGTAATAGAAACAGGATGTCGAGTTGGGCATCGATTATCCGTAATGCGGATAATCGATGCGTGTCCTCAAAATAGTAATTTGCGATATAAGTGCGGTAAAGCGGATTTTATACGCACACTTCACAGTTCGCGTATGATGTTCGCTCCACCACACTAATATCGCATAATATTTTCTGTAATGGATGCAGGAGATTGCTGAATGCTGATTACAGCCAGCGTGCGTAAAGTAAAAACTGCCCGATGTGCGCAGGCTCCGGGTATTTATAGTACACTTCGCTGCAAAGCGCCACTTACGCCACTTCCGGCAGGCACAAAAAGTGGCTCTTTTCATGTATAATTTACATCAAATATTTGTACTTGATACTTGAAATCGAAAAAAATGTCCTCGAAGTACCAAACGAATACCCGGTACTTCAGGTACTGCCCAGCTCTGAAATATACTCGACGCGGTTATTGCTACGTTCTCGGCTGAAAATCAGCGCCGTATGAAATACCTGTTGGGGAACTCCTAAGATCCGATCGATACTTGTAAACTCGTTAACCAGATAATACGTGGGATTAAGCTGTTGAAACCGTAATTCGTGCGCGACGTTTGAGAACGAAATTTCAAAGGTTTGAAGTTTCAAAGTAATTTTATTCGTCTATAGACATCGAGACTCTGAAAACATTCGAAAAAGAGCTATGCCGCCTCGAAGACTGGCTGGACAAAACTTCAAAATATCTCGAAGAAGTATCGGAAGATGCCCAAGTGAAGGATGTGAAGACGACCGAGTTCAAGCTCGAACAAATCCGCTCCCTCGTCGAAGACATCGACAGTACGAAACCCGCAATCGAGAACCTTCAAACTTCGACGAACTTGCTCCTGGAAAATTCGGAACCCAAGTTTTCTGCTGTTTTAAACTCTAGGTTGGAGGCCGTGTCGGACAAGTGGAACGCCATCGTCGACGGCGCGAAGCTTCACGGCGATAAGTTCGAGAATGCATTGAGAAAAAATGATGAGGTAAGTCGAATCAACTTTTTATAAAGCACCAAATAAGGTTTGGACTTGGATATCTAAGTTCGGCGAATATTTAATTGCATTTTGTTCGTAGATCATAAATGGTATCGAAGACTTTACCAACTGGTTGTCGAGTCTCGAGAAAGCGATCCCAGTGGAAACAAAAATCACACTGTCGATCGAACTTTTCCAAAATCGAGGGGGGTATCAAATCCTCAAAGAAAAATTGGACAAACGCGTCGAGGAGTTTCGAAACCTGAACGAAATGGGCAACGACAAGCTTCTCAGTTCGGAAGGGTCGTCGGTCCAAGAGCTCGGACGTCGCTTCACTTTTTTGAACGCTAGATGGACCGACGTCACCGATCGGATCTACGAGCGTTACAGGCAATTGCAGAACGCCAGCCACGAGTACGGAGAATTTCGTGCTCTCGTCGCCCAGGAAAGTGACTGGCTCGATAAACTCGACCGGAGACTCAAAAAATCAACGAAATGCGCCGCTGATGCCGAAGAAATTTCGGAAGAACTTGACGTAAGTGAAGCTCAATATAGAACCAAGCTGGATTACGGTAGATACTCGGTGGCACACTAGTCAAATGAGTACTATTTTTTTTTCAATTCATCCTAAATTGTATGCATTTATTGACATTAAAGAAGATTGATTATTATTATTGCATGGGTCCTCAACCAAGAGAAATATTAATCACGATGGTTTTGCAAGAGCAATAATTGGTAAATACAAATTACCATAATTGTACCTTTTTGTTGAGTTTTTTAACCGATTTTAATGTATCACAGCTCATTTTGTTTCTTAAACTTTGTTCTGTCAAATTATCAAGTAGATTTTTTTTGTCACTCGTGCATGAATCGCGGCACTTTCCATGGCAGTCTTGCGAGCCGAAAGTGGCCTATTGCATGCCAGTTGTGAACCTGTGGTGAAAT
>JAPYZC010003047.1:0-18454 GCA_030522665.1 Ichneumoninae sp. A BG-2022a | reverse complement strand
TAGAGCGGGGCAAAATGGGGCAACGGGGCAAAACGGGGTTTTTGGGCAAAACGTCATTTTCCAATAATTTTTGGATGCCCGAATTCGCCCTATCGGATAGATCAGGCTTTTCTGGCCAGTTTTGCCACCTTGTCCGATCCAAAAATGATTGGAAAATTTAGTTTTGCCCAAAAACCCCGTTTTGCCCCGATGCCCCATTTTGCCCCGCTCTCCCCTACTGTCTATAATACTGTACAGATGATAAGTACCGATTTCTGATAAAATCTAGTTTTCTTCCCACCAAACTGTAACAGTCACATCGGCTTTAGGTTATATAAAAAACATGACGACGTTCTACCGTATGGGCGTCACTGTGATATTAATAAAACATAAAATTAGCAGAAAATTTCTCTGACGTACATATCATGTAAAGGAGATGTAAATTTAATTATGTAAAGCCTCTAACAGTTACATCGTCGCTGGATTCTATATCAACGATTTTCTACAATATGGACGTCATCGCCACATCGTTTTAGCTCGCAATACTGTGTCGATGCATCATCGTGCTCAAATAAAATATAAAAAATAAATTTCTCTGACGCAAATATTATAAATAAAGGAGATGTAATTTTTGCATCACTTTTACAGGGTTGCGTTTGGTTGTTCGTATCTTTTTCAGTTTCGCGTTCGCTCCTCTTATGCACTGAGAAAAAAGGATGGTATTTCCTACTATAACGAATAGTTCCCAGAGGCGACGTCTATGTAGATAGTTTGTGACAGTATATATTCAATTGATTTAACTATAATCATAGTTACAACTATAATTTTTGGTCATTGTCGTAACGGTAAAATATAGACGTCCCCCCTGGGAACTATTTACTATGTAAGCTTTTCTCCGTGTGGGATAGATACAAAAATTGTTTGTTAATCCAATATTGATTTTACCGTCGTAACAAGTTTCCACACCGGATCTGCACACATTCTTGCTGAAGAGGCAACCTGAAAAAAAACAAGCAAAAAGGAGCATCAAAAATCAAATATGAATATCCGGTTCCATCTTGAATAGTACATCAATGTCGAGGGTCACGCGGATGTATCGCCCCCACGCGCTTTCTCGTTTATTTGATTTATTGTTTTTTACTTTATCTCTCAGGTTGTCAAGCGGAACACGTAATGTCCTCTCAACACCCGGGAATTCTGAAGGCGTGGGCGTTCAGTATTCGACATCGTTATATCTATGCTGCGTTATAACTGAAGGATTCGCAAGCTCGCTTCGCGCATCAATGAATATCACGTGACTGCATTAAAGCTGCACGGGCGAGCCCCGAAGAAATATTCTCGGATGATGCACCCACGCGATTTCCGATAAACCTCTCATCTTCCTCTTCAAACACAAAGACAAACAATTGCTCTCGGCGCAGAAAAATTCTCGAACAATACAACTCCAATTAGTACTGCGAGGGCAAAGTTGCCAAAATATCGAAAAAAGCGGTGACTCGTCGACGTCAAGTAGTTTAGAAAAAAAGGGAAGTATTCATTGACGATTTCAGGGTGGCCGCTAAATCGGACGAAAAAAATTCCCTGACATTGACCTGATATTTTCGAAAATTTCCCTGACAATCTATTCAGAATTATGAAAAAAGTAACACTTCTATTCACCATTCAATAGTGAATAGAATGCCCGATTATTAATAGTTATAATTTGTAATCGCTATCGCGTATTTTCAATTTATATTTTTTATTTGCTTTGGAAAAAAAAATGTTCGCCCAAACCCTTTTTTTCTAGATTTGATATTTCGTATTTTCCCTGACTTATTTTTAATTCCCTGACCTTTCACGGTTTTCCCTTAGCGTCACCATGAAATCGAATACAAGCTTTCTATGGCGCCCAGTTACGTACGTAACTGTTCGGTAGATGCTGAGATATGATGCACTGTGTCCCTCGCGAAGTCCGAAAATATTATACAAGTCTGCTGTGACGTGATGTGTGATGTGAGTATTCGCGTCTACTGCACATGCGTTCGCCTTTCCACCAGGCAGGTCTGTCGCCTGTATGCCGCGTTGATTATTTAACCAAGATATCAGCAAATATTAATCAGTCGACACCGAACTCTGATTCGATTGTTGCGCTAATTGAATGTTTCAATTATTGCGCAGATTGAATGTTCCAATCATTGCGCAAATTGAAGGTTTCAATCATTGCGCAAATTATAACAAACAGAGGCACCGAACGGCTGTACACGCGTGCCAAATTTCAGTGCGGTTGGTAAACCGTTTTTGTGTTATAGACGGTTGAACTTTACAGCTCTGACCTAAACACGCGCGCAGGAACATTTACATCTCTACCACTCACAACTCTATCGTATTAAAACTCTACCAAAATCTCTAACACTGAAGAGAGTTTTATTTCAGGTAGATTTTTAGGTAGAAAAATCTTATCCGGCTAATGGACATAATAGTTTGGCGGCCTAAGCCGTCTTAGCCGGCTAAGAGATTGCTGTCCTGGCAATCTGAAGGACTGGGGGACTATTGGGGGACTTTTTTTATTTTTTTATTTTTTTATTTATATTTATTTTCCATCGCATCAACAACAAGGTTATTAGCGACGACCATAATATGAATACAATACAAAAACAAAAAACAAAAGGTAGAAAATGGGAGCTTATTTCTACGCGTTAGATGTCACGATAGATAGTTTTTACAGAATTCTGTAAATTTTTTGCACATTTCAGTGGTATTTAAGCATTCCTTCAATGATTTGGGTAAATCAAGTTTGTCGCGGTGCATTTGTGTCACAGGGTAATCGATGATAATATGTTCCACGGTGAGGGGGAGATTACAGAGAGTGCAGTGATTTCTTGGGCGAGTGTGTAATTAAGTGAATATGTGTAGTGTTGGTATGTCCGATTGTCAGTCGCATTATCACACTTTGGTCCTTTCTGTTTACTACATCTGGGGCTTCTTCCCAAATATTTCCACTTATGGCATGCAGTTTACTGGGGACTTGATACTCTACTTAGCTAGTAGTAAAGGCCTGGATTTCGTATGATGGCCCAGAGGTGGAACCCGACTAACTCGGCTAGACTATGATTGTGCAATATTTAACAGTGCAATGTGACTTGCGGTAGGATTGAGGAGTGCAGAATATAAACAGACCGGTCAAGTGGAAAAGTCGAGGGATAGTCAGACAAAATGAATTCGTATTGGAGGTCCATAGAATAGACTAGAAATATACTAAAATGCGAATGAGAAAAGCAAAGATCCAGACCTAGACGAGTGGGAAAGTAAAGTGAAAAAGTCGAGGGATAGTCAGGCAAAATGAATTCGTATTGGAGATCCATACAATAGACTAGAAATATATTAAAATGCGACTGAGATAAGTAGAACGAGAAAGAATCCAGAACGCATTGCTCGCGAAAGTGGAAAAGTCGAGGGATAGTCAGACAAAATGACTAGACGGCTCGGCTCTCTGCTGCTGGCATTCGTAATTATATTTATCCGTTCGTCTAGGACGGTCATGTGGAAAAGTCGAGCGATAGTCAGACAAAATGAATTCGCATTGGAGATCCATACAATAGACTAGAAATATATTAAATTGCGAGTGAAAAAAGCAAAGATCTAGACCTAGACGAGTGGGAAAGTGAAAAAGTCGAGCGATAGTCAGACAAAATGAATTCGCATTGGAGATCCATACAATAGACTAGAACTATATTAAATTGCGAGTGAAAAAAAAAGTGAAAAAGTCGAGGGATAGTCAGGCAAAATGAATTCGTATTGGAGATCCATACAATAGACTAGAAATATATTAAAATGCGACTGAGATAAGTAGAGATCCAGAAGGAAATGCTCGCGAAAGTGGAAAAGTCGAGGAATAGTCAGACACAATAAAATCGTATTGCAGATGCGTCAAATAGACTATAAATATAATTCTACACCACCACCACGCCCCCTCTCTCTATCTGGAGGGGGGGGAAGGGGGTGGTGTGGAAAAGTCGAATAATAGTCGGCCAAAATAAAATCGTCGGGAAATGTTCGAATTTTTCTCTGAAACTCACATTTGGCGGGACTGTACCGGATCGACTACCATAAGTACTCTGACACTAAAATCTCAAAAACAATGTTTTCAAACTTTTTGTAAATAATTTTTTTCAAACTTTTTGTAAAAACATTTTTTTCAAAATTTTTGTAAAAAAATTTGTTCAAAATGTTTGTAAAAAAAATAGCTTCCTCTACGAGGAAACATAATATATATTAAAAAAAAAAACGAATGCGAGTTTATTTCCAAATTTTTAAAAGACGACGGAAGCACGTATATTTTTGCAGGATTTGTTCTTGGAAGAGTTGGGCGGTGATGCAAGCGTCGCGTGGGATGCACAGCTCGATAACGTCGGCCTAATGAAAAGCGTGCGCATATATATATATATATATATATATACACTACTTACTGCTCTGCATGTATATTAAAAGAGATAATGCTAAACAGCGAAGAACCGGGATGCTCGGAAATTGGTTCGACATTAAAGACAACAAAAACAAGAGTAACTACAACGAGGTAAGTGGAACTATAAATATTTAATACATTACTTTATTTTAGCTTACCGACTTCGCCATCCCCGTGAATAAGTCCCTGAAGCAAGCAGAGCACCAGTAGCTCCAAGCCCCCCTTCCACCACCGTTTACGGCCCATAGATCTTTCTAAAACGAAATAAAAAAACCCATCATTCGAGCTCCACCCATTTTTGTTGTTGTAAATAAAGTCGGACACATAATACGACTAACAAATATAATTCGTTATTTAATTCGTAGATTATCTTCTTTGGTTTTTTAGGTTTATTTACAGATGTTATTTACGCGTGGACTGTTGAGAAACGGGCGAGTGAATTCGAGTTATGTTAAGATATATGTTTATTTACACGTAACAGTTTGTATTTAAATCTCAAACGAAATAATTGCCCTCTTCTTATTTCAGACCCAAAACCGTAAATTCTATTATCAACGATATTTCTCTGGCTCACGAAAGACTTTATCGTCGATTTACCGTCCGACCAAGGCTTATGGAGTGTTATCCCGATTTGCATTTAAACTACGCCCGCCCCACCTGTTTGCGGGAAAAAGGTTTACGCTCTTTCGTTCGTTTACGTAGCCTGCAAAGCGTCGTTTTCCCGATCGATGATGATACATTTGTACACATTCGAACAACTCTATATAACTCTCTCTCGAGTATATGTAACAAATTATATATATACTAGCGGTTATGTGGGCTCACGAGCTTCGCGCGCTCGCAGTATCTGTGCGAGTGTCTGCGAGTATCTGCGAGTATCTGCGAGTATCTGCTGCGAGTATCTGCGAGTATCTGCGAGTATCTGCGAGTATCTGCGAGTGTCTGCGAGTATCTGCGAGTATCTGCGAGTATCTGCGAGTATCTGCGAGTATCTGCGAGTATCTGCGAGTATCTGCAAGTATCTGCGAGTATCTGGGAATGTTATCGTGAGTACACTGTAAAAAATGTCTGCATCGAAATGTAAATAAAAAATAATAAAAAAGTGGTATTTTTAATAAAAGTACTTTAATAGTACTAAATGTATTTAAAAATTACTTTAAAACTACTGTAATTTTACATTATATTTAATATACTGATTTATGCATAAAAGCTTCCAATATCGGTACATTAAATTGACAATTTTTTTAAACAGTGTATGTTTGACTATCTATGAGTATCTACAAATGTTTGTGTGAATATCTGTGAGTATCTATGAATGTTTGTGCGAGCATCTGTGAATGTTTGTGTGTGTTTGTGAGTATCCGTGGTTCTCCTGGTGAGTATCTGTGTCAGTATCTGTGAGCATCCGTGAGTATCGACGTGAGTATGCAATCGACATGAGCTTTGTTATTATGTAGATCTGTAGGCCAGTGTACGTGCAAGTTGTAGGCACGCACTTATATCACCTATAAGATTACTATGTGAAACAGATGCTGGCTGATTCGTGAGAACTACGCCGACCAGTTACGAAAGGTCGCTGCGCGAAAATCAATAATTCGTTATAAGCGCCTCCGGTGAACCACCCATCGACATGATCGTATATCCTGCTCCTGCTGCTGCTGTGCTGCTGCTGCCGCTGATGCTTTATTGCCTTCCGATTACACCTGCGGAAAACCTGCGTAAGCACACCACGGATAATCAATGTTTCACCGAGATAGAGCAACTCTGAAAACGGTATAGATATAGCATCGAGGAGGTTAACAGAGCCGGTGCGTCGACACGAAACGGTGGCATGGAGATTCGATAAGCCTGTGCGAAGAAGCATCAGGTTGTCACCGCCATGAGCGCAGGGCGGTTACTCGTGTTTTTTTTCTACGTTTTTTTTTCTTAGCTTCTAACCGAATTAAACTGTACTTTAACGTAATAACGAGGATAACTGTTAAAATATCTTCGGTGTCGATACGACAAACACACGGGAGAGTCGCGAGTGTACTAAATGCTCGTCGAACGGCGATCGATAATGATGAATTATTGAGTACACAGAACAATCGAATCGAACAGCTTAACTCACTATCCGGGACAACAAAAGTTTCCATAAATATTCGTGAATTTAATACGTTAGTTGGAAAACAAAGAAAAATGTTATATAGAAGCATTTATTTGTAACGTATTTTCCCATAAATAATGGATTATAATACATCTAATAAAATAATTCTAATAATTTTATAATAATCTAATTTTAAAATGCCCATGAATAATCGCGATATTAATTTATCAATTTAAAAAAGCATGGAAAGAATTGTATACAGAAGTATTTATCTGTAATATATTTGTATCGTGTAACATACGACATATGTGTGCAATATATGTGTATTGTATGCCGCGATAAAATAAATATTGGTCGACTTTTCCGGAAAGAACAAAAAAAACAAAGCATTTAAAAAAAGTTCTATTATTCGCGAATGTTTCGAATATACCGTACAAAACCACAAAATAATGAATTTCAACTTAATTTCACACACTAACTATATTATCTGAATTTCTTAGGTAAAAGGGCATGTCCCATAAATAAATAAGTAAATAAATAAATAAAGCAAAGTATAATCGTGTGTGCCGATTTATGCGAGGCCGGTGTGGGTGCAGGGAGTCATCGTCGATCGAGGACCGAACGCGGCTGCGCCACTCGCCGTAGTTTCGATTGTTTCTATGTTTTTGTTTTTCTCGAAATTCTTACCGGGGCGTTCGTTCACGGTGTTTTCTCAGTTGCGCATAGTCCCTGCGCTTAATTTAACCCCAGCGCCGATCGTCGGGAGACGCTCTCTATTTATTTTATTTTATTTTTTGCGCGGACTGTACTCGAGTCTCCCAGTTCACCGGAAACCCGAAAGACCGTTCGCGAACGTACGCCGTACGTCAATTTTTAACCATCTCTCGAATAATGTATCGGCACGATGTTAAGGTTGGCGTGAATGAAACGGAGAGAGAGAGAGAGATTTAGAGGATCAGAGTCGAGCTCGATTCTCGGTGTCCGCACTCGACGCAGCGGTGACACCGACTGCCCAACTCTCGAGACCGTGCCTGTGGGAGGGCGTGCGTTGGATTTCAAATCGATTGCACGCCGGTCGCTCGGTCTCTCCTCGAAGCCGCGCGCCACCTCGCGTTTCGCCCGACTATATAGAACACAACATATATATAGCCGACCAAAGGGAGCCCGGGATGGAGGGGAGAGCGAGGCGAGATCTCCAGGGGTCACTCCTACCGCCCACGTTCTGCCCTTTGCCGCCCGGCTGAAAGCCGCACAGAGCCAGCGGCTCCAAACAGATGTTCAGGGTGAATGGGACGGGCTCGGGAAATTAATAAATTCATTTCTCGAGGTACATTCCATTGAGCGGAGGAACTCTTGTGTTCATTGCGACCCTCAGGATTTTGGTCTCGTGCTTATAGCACGAGACCAAAATTCATTGAGTTATAAAACCTTCGACATTCATTGAGTTATAAAACAGCTGCTTTCTTTTGCATCGCGCGAATTTCGGGGGAGTTCACTCGAGGCATAAAATTCCGCAAGCGAACGATATTTTTTTCTTCCTAAATTTGGGAAGAAAAAAATAATTGCTCAATCGATGTTTTTTCTGTTTTCTTAAATATAGGAAGAAAAAATATTGGTCGCTAGCGGAATTTATTGCACTGCTCGAGCGTTGAAGGAGGCTTGAAAACAATGAAGTTTTACGTTCCGCAGATATATTCGGGGATATATATTCGGGGTCATAGCTCATTTAGACTAGAGGACTCGAGCTTCGACCGGCTCGAGGAATAAATTCAATGAATGAAAAGTAATAACCATAAAAATCGAGGGTGCAATGAATTTTTTGCGGTCCCGTTCGTCATTTCGTTTTCATTCGCTTTGTTTCCCGTAGGTCAGAGCCGAACGGGTGTCGCCCTCTTCGACTAGCGAGGGAATATACCAGAGGGATATAGCGAGGGATTGAAGAATCATTAAAAATAAAATGCTTGTTGAGAATATTGTTTTAAATGATTTTTTGGAGACAATGAACGGTGGTTTTGGAAGCGACCTTGAGGACGGATCTTTCGATGACTTAGAAAGTAATTGTTTTTCATCGCTAGAACCCACTTTTGGCTAACATATGGTCGAGAGTCGACGCGCGCGGCCTGACGGACTTTCCCGCGGGAGTTTACGTGCCAGATATCGATTAGGAACACTTGTTGCCATTGCTCTCCCGACGTTGCATACACCGAAGGTGACACGGAACACCACGACGCACGAGCGATCCTTCCCTTTTGTCTGTTCTGTGTTTACTCGACACAGTATCCTTGTCGTATTGTTTACACCTCGAGCGATTCAACGGAGAGACAATAACGATTGGGAACAATGAGGCTTTAACTAATAGTAATGTTATTTTAGTAGGTACTCGAAGGAATAAAAAGTGACCTTGAATAATCATAATATTATGCGCTTGAGTGATAATTATTATTTTTCTTTTTACATTGTGTTTAACGTTTAATCTCTACCTGGCGATAACGCGTAAAATTAGTTTATTACTTTTGCGTTAATTTATTTATTACTTTTGTCTGAGAGGTATTAGGCTTTATTAACTAATAATACTAACTTAATTGTAGGAGGAGCTCGAAAAAATCAAAGTCAATGTTATCTGCTAGTGTGATAATTATTATTTTTCCATTTACATTGTGGCTAACGTTTAATCTACCTGGCCGTTTAATGAAACGCGTAAAATTATTATTCGTCATGACGAATAATAATTAGTCCCCAGGCAAAAGGGTCTCCGAGATTGCAATCTCGGAGACCCTTTTACCTTACAGCTATTAGACTTCAACTAATGATAATAATATAATTTTAGGTGGGGCTCGGAAAAATCAAAAACGGCCTTGAAAATTATAACATCGTCTGCAGCTCGTGTGCTCTTTATTATTTTTTCATTTAAATTCGGTTTGATGTTTAATGTCTTCCTGGCCGGTTTAACAAAACGCGTAAAATTATTGTTCGCCAATCTCGGAGACCTTTTTGCCTCAGAGCTATTAGACTTTAACTAACAGTAATAATGTAATTTTAAGAGCATCTAGACATAATTAAACGCAGCTTCGAATAAATGTAATGTCGTCTGCAACTCGTGTGCTGATTATCATTTTTCCGTTTACATTGTCTTAAACGTTTAATGCAAATTAATTAACGGTATTGGAAGCTTTTTTACATAAACTGTTTCTGAAATTTCAAACACATGTGCGTTTCAATTTTACAGTAAAATTTTTATTTATAATGAAAGTGTTGCTAAATTTAATGCAAAAGATTTATAACCTTAATATCTGGTATATTTATTTTACAAAAAAAGTACATTAATGTGCGATTGATGTAAGTCATGCAAGCAAATTTCGAGTTCCAGTACATTAAATTTATAATTTATTTTTACAGTGTACCTGGCCGTTGTATCACAACGCATAATATTATTACCTGTCAATCCCGGAGACCCTTTTACCTGAGAGTTCATCGCGCCGTTCCAGAGATGCATTAATTACTCTCGCTGGAGATACAATTTGCCTCCTGATTAATAATTCACCGTCTCGGTTTGGTCTTTCGTCACGCGGCTGCGGCTCGGTCGATTCGTAATTCGGATACCCGGTTTGAGCCGGAAGTCGCCGATCGCTGCGCCCTCTGACGCCGTTTTCGTGAAACATTGCCGAGCGAGCGAGCCGATGAGTGTTAACGAAAGTTAGGTTAGGCTCTTTTTTCCGGTTCGCATAGCCGAGAGGTGCGTTGTCGCCCGAGTGTTGCAAAGTAATCTGCGAACATCCGATTGTTAATAAAATATTGTTGACGAATTTTGTTGTTGTTTCGGAGATCGTTCCTTCGCGCTCATTTTGACACTATTATTTATGTACGAAATACTTTTATACGAGTGTTTAGAGACAATATATACAGGGCAACCTCTGTCAACATGTTATCGTGGCTGAGACTGTCGCTTCGGCGTACCGTCGAAAATTTTTTTGAGTATCGTTGAATTTTCCGCCGTCTCCGAGACCACAGCAGACGCGGAAAAGTGATTTCATTTTTTTAATCGTAAACAATTTGCCTTGTCCAAACGTTCAAGTTGTGTCAAGCTCGCGCGCTACTGTGTGTACACGTTGACGGGGGGGTTAAGCTCGTCGTACGATCGGATGTTTACCGATTAACTCATTTTTCGTCGAAATCTCGATTTTTTATTTCCATTTCATACGCTCCGATTTTTTTTCTCCTTTCATATGCTCGTTTTTTTTTATTTCATACACTCCTATTTTTTTTTTTTTTGTTTCATATGCTGTAATTTTTTTTTATTTCATAGGCTTGCATTTCTTTAAAATTTTATACTATCCTATTCTCATTTATTTAAAATTTTTGTTTCAAATGTGATCAAACATTTTTTGGTGATAATTCATGATTTTTTTCTTTTGTTTCCTTGTTCGCTCAGTTCGCCAAGATGGTGAAAATTATGAAAACAGGGAAAGTCGTGCTGGTCCTTAGTGGCCGGTACGCGGGACGCAAAGCCATCGTCATGCGAAACTTTGATGACGGCACCACAGAAAAACAGTACGGACACGCTCTTGTCGCTGGAATCGACCGTTACCCTCGCAAGGTTCACAAGCGGATGGGCAAGGGAAAGCTCCACAAGAGATCCAAGATCAAGCCCTTCGTCAAAGTGAGTAGAACAATTTTTTACAATATTTTTGGTAAAATTTCAATTTGCCATTTTTTTTTTACTGATGAAACTACAATGATGAAAAAAATAATTATTCTCAGGTACTCAACTACAACCATTTGATGCCAACGAGATACACCGTTGACTTGCCATTGGACAAAGTTGCGCCCAAGGACTTGAAAGATCCGATGAAGAGGAAGAAGGTCAGATTCCAGACCCGTGTCAAGCTCGAGGAAAGGTTTGTACATTTTTTAAAAATTTATTCAGAATTACCTGCCCCCCAACTCGTTTATTCCAAGTTGCATCTGTATTCGAAAAAGTAAACTTTCCTTTTTACTTTGCAGGTACAAGTCCGGAAAGAACAAGTGGTTCTTCCAGAAGCTCCGTTTCTAAGCGATTTAAATAAAAATAAACAATAAAACACTTAAAAAAAAACAGAGTGACTCGTTTTTTTATTTGTGCCTAGTTATCGTATATTTAATCATCGTCTACAACTTCGTACATAACTTCCAGTTATAAATTAAATAGCAAGTTAGATGCTTTTTTATTTGTTTTTTCTTTTAATTTTTTTTTTGTGGTTTTTTCCATTGATAAGCGAGTGCGTTAAGTCCGAAAGGAAACTTCGTCGCTCGTCGATCACTTTTCGTTTAGTTTCTTGATTCTCTCGTCGATCGATGCCATGTTGTTGCGAATGGATTCCATGTTCGAGGCGAAACTCTCCTGGACCCCTTTGAGAAGAAATTTGTTGCTGTCCAAGCCGTTTGTTATCTGCGTCTGGAGTTCCTCCAGCTGGACCAGAGATTTGCCGAATTCGGCAGCTGCAAGAAAAAGATCGAGATTTTCACAAAGGTTCCTCATCTAATCAACTATTTTGTACAAAGCTTCTATGAAAAATAATTTTCCGCGATTATTTGGGTTCCTCACAAACGATGCTTTGTCGGTAAAAGAAAATAATCGTGTTTGAAAATACAAAAAATCACTAATTTTTGCGATGCTCGGTACAAAAATTACCCATAAAAATGCTAGTTATTCGTCGTGTGAAAAGTAATTTCTATAACAAAATTTTCGTTTGATAATTTCCTCGTACCTTGTTGGTGCATCGCGCTGAGAGCCAACATCCGGTTTATCGTTTGCGGCACGACGTCTGACGACGTTTCGATCTTCTTCATTATCTCGTACATCTCAGCGATCTTCTGCTCGCGCTCGGTGTCCTGCTGCATAGCCGATTTCTTCTGCGCCAGACTATCCATTCTGTGGGCGAGCGTTGCTATTCTGCTCTCCATAGCTTCGATCTGGTTGCTGTCCAGAAGCGAGGCCTTGGCACTGAGCTGCTGTACCGCCTCTACGACACCCTGAGTCTTCAGTGACTGCGTGAACTTCGCGAGCTTGTCGTTGCTCGTGCCAATAACGTTCTCGAGCCTGGCCAGTCTCTGCTCGAGGTGTGCGATCCTCTGGACTTCCTGCAGACGAGCCTTCTCGGGGAGATACATCATCTCGTACTTGAGAACGGCGGACTCCGAATATTCCTCGGGTTCCTTCTTCACGGAAACTTCGTTGCCCTCCGTTTCGGCACCTCCGGTTTTCTTGAAGAGCTCTATCTGCGTCATCAATTGCCTGAAAAAAGTAAAATAACCGCGCGTCTCCATGAAAGTCGAAGTCGGTAACAGTACATTACGATACTAGTGCGAAAAAGGATTTTTAATAATTGAAAACAAAATTGCTTTGTGAATATTTACTTCAAATTAGCACCCTGCGGATCTGTTAGGACAGCCACGAGATCCGCGCCCAGCGTCTCGTTCAATTTCAAGCTATTCAACTGTTTTCCCATCGTCTCGACTTGCGACATAATATCGACCATGCTCTTTCGCTCGGTCGCGTCGCCGGCTGTCTCCTTTAGCTGATTCACCTCATCCAGCAGCTCCTTCAGCTCGTACTGCAATCTCTCGTGCTTCTGGATCGGCGTTTCTTTCTCGCCTTCTCCCGGTAACTCCCAGTCGCCGAAACTGCAAAAAAAAAAAACGTTCTCGATCGTTATTGAATCTACATTGATGATTCGTATTCGCGATGTCGCTATCGTTAATTACACGGCATTGTAGCCGGTCCTCGGCTTTCGCGATATTCGGTCCGAAAAATCGACGCCTTTTGTGATTAGGTGTTTGCCCTTGAATTTGTTGAAAGCCTCCGTGGCCGTTGTATGGAGACGTTCTATCGAATCCGTGTCATCCTGAAAAATTAAACATTTGAATTATCTCGAAAAAAATGTAATATTTAATCTTTTAATCTTCTATAGTGAAATTATGGATTTTTATTTATTGTCGAAACATATCATTTGCACTCTAGCTCTGCAAATTTTTTAGATATTGGCCTAAGAAATTGAAAGTGGATGATGAATTGGAAATATGAATATATAGTATATAACTATAATTTCCAATAATGCCAAAATAAAAAAGTATTTTTATTATCTCAATAAAAAACCTTGAGTATCTAATCTTTTAACCTTCTATAACGAAATGATGGGTTTTCATTAATTTATTTATTTATTTTGGTAAGTTAATGAGTAATGGTAGGCAAAGGACAGTGATTGCAAACAAGCTAAGTTTAATTATTAAACTTAGCTAATTAAAACATGGATGATGAATTGGAAATACAAGGAATTGTAACCGCCAAGCTTCAATAATGCACAGATGAAAAAAGTATTTTTAAATACTCATATTTACACATTCTGTGTCTATTGCATTGGACAAAAAATATGAAATATAAAATACAAAATATGAATGAGTTACCTCCGAGTACAAGGGTAACTGTTCAGCCTCCGGAAGATCAGTAGTCTCGTAGACGTCGGCCTGATCGTAAGCCTGAAAATCGGAATAAATATCTCATCAATATTATAGTGTGTAAAAAACAACAAAAGATTCCAAAATCATTGTCGAATCTTGGAAAAGTTAAATCGATCATAAAAAGAAATGTATTCTAACCACACCTAGCTCCAAAAAAAGGAAAAAGAAAAGCAGCTGTGGCTAGAGTTTCATTACTTCGTATTTAAAAAAATACTCACGATTCCGGGCAGGTCGGCGTATTTGGGATCCGCCATGGTCGAACGAACGGCTAATCAACAAATAATTACAGAACAATCGGAGATTTTTGTTCTCAATGACAATCTCCTCACTGACAGTTTGACAGTCGCGTGAGAACGTCGTGAGCGAATTTTGTCCTCAACGGATTGGTCCTTCGCGAATTTATTCGTCACTGCCCTTTCAGGGAAACGAAAATCCCTAGAATCCGTCGTATTCCCCCAAATTGGCAGTCATCGCTTCGATCGCTTCCACCCACTCCCACCATCTCTGACGCCCGTTCGGAAACTTACTTTGGATAGCATAGAACGAGAGAGAGTGCTGTGCTGGTGCGAATGGCACAGAGAGAAGTTAGTCATACCCGTCATATGATTTCTGAACGAGGCCATTGTCGCGTGAGAACATCGTGAGCGGATTTTGTAGCTCCATAAAGTTATCCATACAACGTTAATTAAAACATTTGCAATTGATACCATTCGATCGGTGGTGATTGGTTGCCTAATTAAGACATTTGCACGTCACGTCTACATGATTTCATATAAAATAACGGTAACCTTCACATAGAAAATTGTCCAAAACGAAAATGACCTCACAATTGACGCAAAAGTCTAAAATGCCTGTAATTTTACATCACCGATCCCCAGTCACCGTACATGCAGGGAATTCGGTCTTTCGTCTCTCTCGAAGCGAAAACCCCTAGAAACGCTGCGTGTTCCCCCCCGAGTTGGCAGTCCTCGCTTCCACCTCCCCCACCATCGCCACAGCTGATGCGATAACTGTGTTGGAGGTCTCTGGCCATTGTAATGATACGAGACAGCAGTTTGTTTGAGACAGCGACGATCCGTGCGCGAAGATTATCGTATTCGCAGAAGAGCTGCCCGAGGAACAATAAACACGAAACCATCGACGATATCTTTGGCGAGTCTCCCCCCACCCCCTGCCCATTCGCAAAAACCCATCGGTCTCCGTGTACGATGAGAAAGCCCCGATAGTTTTTCCACGGAAGTGTGTGGAACACATCGCGGTTATAAACACACACACACATAGCTCCCGCACAAGTTTTCCTCGAGAGCCCGCACGTACTAAAAACCCCCACCTCTCCCCCCTCCCCCCCGTTCGCTCTCGCTAGCTCGACGCGCATTCATCAATAAGTTTTCCCTCGATCGGAACGGAAATAATACAAAACCGATCGTCGTCGGAGTGACAAAGAATAGACAAAAATAAAGAGGTACGGAACAGAGCTGGAAACTCACGGGAGGCGGATATAAGCGACACGGGAAATAAAAAAAAACGGACGCGCTGGACGATCGATAAAATCGTGATAGAGACGGGGAACAAAAAAGGTGACACACGGAGGCGGGTCGGGAGCGGATTTGTCGAGCGTGTAATATTAATTATCGAGAGATAAAAGGAAAAAAATTAGTGGCGCACGCTGGCATGGTATACCTGACGGGTGCTTGGGGTATGGGAGAGACTGAACCTAAGTGCTACAGCACAAACACATCCCCGATATCATCGTCCTCGTCGAATACCTCCCAAACTTCGGCGGCGGCCGCTGCATTTCTTCAGGATCATGACGAAGAGGTCGCTCTACATCCACTCAATAATCAGGTGATTATAAACATTGGACGCAACTTTTTTTTCTTTTCTTCTGGTATTTTGTTTCCTCCAATGTGCTGTCGAGGGAGAGTCGTTTTTCTCGCGTCACCGAAGGAGGGATTGCGTAGTCGAGCTGATAACGATTGCGCAGCCTTCAAGGCCACAGATGCGGGGACTCTCTGGAGATGAGAAATATGCGGCTTTTATTTTTTGTTTTCGCGGAAGAGTTTCCGGCTTGGCGGGATAGACGTAGCGCATGTTTGTGAGTTGCGCAAACACGTACCGTGGTCCGTTGTTTTTGAATGATTTCTCAAATGCATTGTGGGTCGTCTCTTTTCATGGAGAGGCGGGAGACGAGGCACGTGGACAATTATTCGATACGGAGGTCACACAAAGGAGTTGAGAAATATATAAACAGTTTCCTTTTTTTGTCATGGAAGAGTTTCCGGCATGGCGTGATTGACGTGGTGCATGTTTGCTTAGGGTGTGGAGACGCGTGCTATGGTCCTTTGTTTTCGCAGAAGGAATGGGATATCTGGGATGAATCAGCGAGCGCCTCTTTTCGTAGAGAGGCGAGAGACGAGGCTTATGGAGATTGGCCAGGTCATGGATTGCTGCGGATTGTTTGTGTCATGGATTGTAGCGGATTGCCCAGGATGGAGACAACGCAACGGAGATGAGAAATATGTCAGCAGTGTTTCTGTTGTTATGGATAAGTTTTTCGGTCGGCAGGATTGGATGTTGGGTTTTTGGAGCAAGGCTCTGCAGGATTGATCTCGAGTCCGCTCAGGCATCGCGCGGAGACATACACAGGGCCTTTGTTTGCGAACAAGGAGAAATGAGATTTCTTGGATGATTCACTGATCACTGGTTTTCGTAAAGAGGAGAGAGACAAGGCTCGCAAATGATTGTCCACAATGAAGACCACTTGATGGAGATGAGAACTATCAGTTTTTTTTTATTGATGGGTTTCCGGGTTCTCGGAGTTGTATCTTAGATTCTTAGAGCAAAGCTCTGCAGTATGGACAATGCGCACTCGTGTGTGTGGTGCTGAGACGTACGCAGACCCTTTGTTTTCGAATGAGGAGGAATGGGATTTGTCACATGAATCACTGATCGCCTCTTTTCACAATGAGGCGAGAGATGGGGCGTGTGGACGATTGGCCATGATCTTTTCTGGTCAAGCTATGTTTCATATTTTTATCTACATATTTGTGTTTGAAATTAGTGTCTTGTTGTCCTGCGCACGCTTCGGGATGATTCTTTGAGAAATGTAAACAGGATCATCGAGCTTGTTTGGAAATTTATTTTGTATATTCGTCTTTTTTTTATCATACTACATAGGCAAAATTTTGAAGACTCCAGATTGTTAATAATCTTCTTCCATTGGCTCTGAATTTGGTAATTCGTTGTCGGGCATATTTCTCGAGATGTTCTATTCAAAAATGTAAAGGGGATAAAGTATATTCAAACATTTATTTTCTGTGTTTACAGTTTAAAGATCTTTCCTCTAGAGTCACTGAAATTTCAAACAGAAAATCTCCATGGATTTACAACAGTTCGTTCGTTAATGCGCGTCTTTGTTGAGATGTTGCATTCACAGATATAAACATGATTAAGAATATATAATAAATTATTTTATATATTCACGTTTTTGTTTTTTTTAATCTATTTTCTATATGGAAACAAATTTTACACAAAAAGTTCCAGAAACTTCGAACAGTCTGTAATCAAAATTTTACTCCGGTGTAAGAGTTATTGCATTCACTTGTTTTATTCACCGGCTGCCGAAAGTAGCTTTAAAGATTAAAAAAAAAAAATGGTCATACGATATTCCGTTCGATAAAAGATCCGCAGTACCGTAGTATAAGTTTGAGATCGCAATCGCGAGTTTAACGCATTAACGGACAAAAATAAACATCCGCGTGCGCAACGTAAACTCCAGAGATCTTTCCACTCGCGATAAAAAAATTTTACAATGATTTTTGCATTGTTTGATCCGTGTGTTTGTATTCTTAACGTTTTTTTATGTTAATATTTATTGAGATCAAAGATCCTCCCCCCTCCACTTTACACGGCAACGGCGCCGAGGGCGCGCGCCTTTTCACTCTTGACCTAGATTTTTATTTTAAGTACAACACATACACGCATCTCAATGTTTTGGACTCCAGAAGAGATTTTTTTTCCTCATGTCCTCGATGTAGGCGGAGAGATTGAGAAAAAAAGAAACCTTTTGCCTTTGCTTGGAACAAAATTTGTCATGTTCTTTTTTTGTTTTTTAGCCCGCCGTTGTTTGAATTTTGTTTGAATACATTTTTTTTGGTTGAATCGATGAAGGAGAGCATTGGGAACAACTTTTGTCTTATAGTTCCTACAGCTATTTTCGGTCATTTTACCGAAATCGTGGTAAGTGAAAAGTGCTTGTTTAGTACAAACGGCAATGACAAGATTATTATAAATAGTATCAGCATTTTTTATGCATTTTCCTGACACATTTTCCTACTTAAGGAGGGAGTCTCGCCGCGCGCTGACTTCGCATAAGTTCGACAACAATAAGAGAAAATTGAAAGTACTTCTTGATGGTGTAAAAATCTGAAAAAAATCATGTATACTAAAGGTAC
>JAPYZC010003046.1:0-12955 GCA_030522665.1 Ichneumoninae sp. A BG-2022a | reverse complement strand
AACGAACGGACGTACCACGAGAATCTATTGGTTAATAAATACCGCCCCTTTTAATTTTTTAACTGTGGTGTTTTCATTGGCTCGGCCGTAACAATATTATCACAAACTATCTATATAGACGTCCCCCCTGGGAATTATTCGTTAAGTAGGAAATACCATCCTTTTTCTCAGTGTGTACATGAAACAAAATTATACTATTATTGTCGTTTCATAACATAGTACTCACTTGTGACAGCGGTGGCCGAATTACCCTTCTCGTTTACGTCGATGAAAGCCTTCTGCACGATCTTGTTGACCTTCAGTGCAGGAGAGGCAACGATACCGGTGAAGTCGGCGCTGTCAGTGAATATTTCGGCAAGTCCCAGCTATGAATA
This sequence comes from Ichneumoninae sp. A BG-2022a, assembly GCA_030522665.1. NCBI lineage: Eukaryota > Metazoa > Arthropoda > Insecta > Hymenoptera > Ichneumonidae > Ichneumoninae sp. A BG-2022a. Next base: position 12,581 of record JAPYZC010003046.1, on the reverse strand, counting down.
AAGAACATTCAAATTTGTTAATTTACTCTCGCAACTGCAGATTTTTAGATCACTTCATCGACCTTTCATAAAAAAATAAATAAACGAGTAAAAATATAAAATGGAACTACTAATCAACTAATAAATGTCATCAAAGAAAAGTTGAAAAAAATGTATAATAAAAAAAAATTATTTGAAACTCACTTTGGTGATCGGTACTTTGAGATCGATAGTGTTCTCGATCTTGAATTTGGGCAGGGAAACTTTGACGTGACGTCTCGTTCCGTGTAAAAGTGTCTGTACACTGACTCTCCCAATCTTCCTTATCAATTCGCCAATTCCGTTGATTTCGTCCGGAAGGATGATAAACATGCTTACGTCATCGAAGGTTTCCCCAGTCTGCAATAAGAAAACGTCGATTACGTTAGTGGTTTTTTTTTTTTCAGTCAATGCCTGTTTGTTGCGCCAGCGTCTTCTTTAAACCTGTAACTATAATACATTGCGATTGCGCAGATTCCATAAGATTTCGTCAACGTTCTTGTACGTCTTATATATCGCATAACTGTTTGCATAATTTTTCAAATTTCGATCGAGGAATACTGTATTATTAATGACTGTACTTTCTATTAAAATATTCCTTGAATTGATAATTATATTTACAATTAATATTATTTTTATTGATGATGTAATCGACTGAAATATTTTATTTTCGTCATTTTGACAATTAGAAAAAATAAATCAAAAACACCATACTTCATAGGGGCCGGTGAGGGTTAAAAAAATGTCAGTACCGTGAATGGAAGTTCGACGAATTTGGCCTTAATTTCAGGTAGTTCCCCATGTTTGTATATGCCAGAGTTCCACATGGTCGTCACGTCCTTGACGTTTTGTCCGTTTACATGGAACGGACGTGGTCCAGTATTGTGCTCAGGAAATTGTGCTTCCCAAGTAGCCTTGAAGTAGACACCGTTAACCAGTGTGAAGAGGGTGGCGCTGGTGAAATCGTCTGCGTCGATAAAAAAAATTCAAAGTTCGGATTTGGATTTTTTTCTTATAAAAAATAGTCATAGTCTCAACAGGACGATTTGATTTTTCTTACCCTCTTTAACGAGGTCTTTGATGTGATTGTTTGTCTGTACTGCGGTTTGATCGTTAATCATTTTAGCGGCGTCGGACGGATTGCCAAAATTAATGTTCTCCAGTTGCGACCGGAAACTAGTCCTGATCGCCTCTCTGAAATTGGGGTTCGGTTCGATACCTTTAGCGAGATACATTGTATTTGCCATATGAAGCTCGAAGCCCGTGGTGTTCTGAAATGAAGGACGTGATGCTGTTAAAATGAAAAAAAAATACGATACCTAAGGAAAATTATGCTGACGAATGCTCCCAATTATTTTTCTCAACAAATGAGCGATAAAATTTGAAAAAAATGCTGACACCGTTTACAAAATGAAAATTACATCGATAAACACGGATCTACATTAAAGAATGTCTTCTTTAATAAGAAAAATGTATTAAAAAATAATGGTTAATTTACGACAAGTTATATTTTCCCAATTTCCGAGTTTGTACGAGTTTTTTCTGAGCTCGTCAGTCGGTACAACAGTTTGTTTCATCCGACTGAAATTATTATAGTTATTATTTTCAACAGATGGCTATAATGTGAACATAAAAACATCGTGTTAGACTTTTAGGCAAAACGGTTGGCCGATTCAGATTCGACGCGTAGAGATACACCGATGTCCCGTCTCACTTTGTCGGTTATGTAGTCGGCGCGAAAAAATACATGGAATTATGCGCTTCTGCATTTTCTTTTTTTTTTTGCACTTTCCATTTGTTCTCGAGAGATCTAAATAATCCCTGTTTATCTAGCTTTTTCAATCCCGTCACATCCATAATCTTGTATATTTCTTATACAAGATTATGGGATTATGGGCCATCGGGAAACAAAGAAATCGCTGTTTGAAAATACGCAAACTTACTCATTTTTGCAATATTGGCTACAAAAATAGCCGATAAACTTTTTTCGCGAATTGTCACGTCGGAACAGTATTCTATGTACTTTTTTCACGCTGATCACGAAACGACCACTTTATTTTATTCACGGATAAATATTTAATGAGAAAAAGTGCATCGAAAATACGGCACTAAATTTTCATAAAATGCAAAACATTCAAAATTACATAAAATTGTCCCTATTTTTCATAGGAATAATTGAGTAATGATCCACCAGTTGTGTACAACTTTTTGCCCTTCTAGCGAAAACGCGCACATTCGATAATCTCGAAAATTTGCACATCATGCTTTGTAAAAAATTTGACATAATAAAAATTTCCATCGCCGAGTATTGATACCATCCGGGTCACCCGGGATGGACCGCCTTCCGGCATATCCAATGTCAACATGACATTCTTCAATCCAGATTCGCCTGTATCAATAACACCTTTCATTTGAAAAACTGTATTAAATATACTTTTTTCCTTTTTCACTTCCATGACTTTCGGACTTGCCGACGCATAAGTGAATATGTTTTGTTTACACTCGGCTTATGAGTAAATATTTGCAACTGGATGCGCAGACTCACGGCTAATGTGTCGTGGAGTTCCTGATAGCCGTTCAGCATCGTCGAGTCGTCGCCTATTAGGGCGAGTGCCGATCGCAGTACTCTTTTGGTGTTTCCATCTGCGCCAGAAGTAGCCATTGCTAAAAGCACATCGGCACTGACCGTTGAGCAAACAAGATTGCCGGATACATCTTCGGCGATGGCCTACGGTGATTAACGATTAATAGCATTATAAATGAAAAAATAATAAAACATAAAATAAAAAAATAATAAAGCATAACATATAAAAATAATACAATTTATTTAAATAAATTAATATTTTGTATTGTCATTTTTTATGACGATTAATTACTTTAAGTAGGCTGTTTGAAAAATAGTTGACTCCGTAGCTAACTATATTGAGGGGGCTAATGGCGTTCGAACTCGTCGCTTGCCATACGGCGACACTGATTAAAAATACTGAAATCATAAATGCAATCATTATAGTCAAGATCAGATAATAGGTTTGCAGTTTTTTTTTTCCGCATAGCTTAACTGAGACGACAGGACCGCGATACACATACGATAACAGCGTAAATGGCATTGCTGGTTAAAAAAGAGTGCGGCCACGGTGGTTGCGAACGGCGAGCAATTTTTCTCGAACGATATTGAGAAAAGAAATGTTGCTTACCCAGCAGCGTGCACCACTTTTGGAACCGGGATTTTTTTGCCAATTCTTCGATACCGACAGAGATTGATTCCATAAAAGTTCCATAAAATCGAACGATTTTATGGAATGGACATAAGATTGTGATGCAACCCCAGACTCGGTCGGTATCGAAAACTGCAATGAACTTATTTGACGGAGACCGGCACGTGCAGTCAAAAGCCTCTTCGAGAGCTCATGTGCTCTCCGCTTCCGATAAGACTTTTATTTTATCTTGCATGCCAAAATCCATGAAAATACTTTATTTCAGAAGATTATTCCAGAAGATTGTGTTCGATCTTCAATTCCGTCCGAAATTGTGTTTCAACAATTTTCCAAACTTTAGTACCCGTATTTACCGACGAAGACTACTTAATTGCGGTCTTAAGGTTGAAGCTATGTATGCAGATAAAAATGACGTGAAATTCGGTGATTGTTGCGAAGACGGAATACTCAATTTAGAAAGACCTAAATTTCAAAAGACTTAACAAAGTAGAACATTACTTACGCAGACGCATCTCGATCACGATGAAGATAACTTGTAGTAATGGTCACACTCGTTGAAGAATCGCTGTAGATGTGTTCGGTGTATCGACGAGCGAGTCTTATATAATCGGTCCTCTTCTGAATTTCTAACGAGTCGTACGGCATATACACTTTTATATATATATACGCGTTTGACACGTGTCGTTAAATCAGAAGGTGCTGGAATATATTCATTTCATTTCGTGTCTTCCTTGCGTCAACTTAAGCGACGAGCGATTGGTTCTAATTTATGCGCGCAAAGCAAATAATCCAAAACCACCTGCGTAAAGTCGACGATCAAACGATTTTCATTTTTCTCTCTTTAAATTAGTCAATTTTAAATCTGCTCACCGGCACTCGCACAAGTTTAGATGATTTACGAAGCAGGCGAGAGAGCGATATTTTTCTGATTATGTTGAATTGTCCTGTCATCGCTGTGGACGCGTAGAGCATTAAACATAGCGATGAAAATCAAATATTGAAACGATGTTATATTAAATTTTATAAACTCACAATTCGGAATTTATTTTCGAAAAAAAATATTAAGTTTGTCCAACTCAACATGCCTTTGGTAGAGAAAGATTGCAGCAGAAAATTGTTTAAGGCGAGATTGTATATTTTTTGGTGAAAAAAAATCGTGTTATGCATGATAAGTGCTTTTATTTTTGAAGGGCTTAAACAAAATTCCGAGCCGCTATTCGCAAATATCGAAAGCCTTCGACGTCTCTATCCATTATTAGTTATATACCCTCGTAAACAAAAAAATATATATCTGTATTATCGCTTCTAAGTTTGCACAAGTCCTGGCAAATTTGAGATGTTTCGTATCGTTTGATCGCGGAGCTCGAGCACTGTTATGCAAAATGCAATAACAATCCATTCCGCGTAACCACGAGAGTTCCAGTAATAACAGTTTCCTCGTACAAACCCAATCGCTGTAGATTTTCTACGAAATTAAAAAAAAAACCTTTAAAAAGATTGAAATTTACACACTTGTTCATAATTTTTGTTTATTCTCACAAAAATTTCTTCCGCAAGAAAAAATACTTATTTTTAATGCAAACTTACTGAACGACGATAATAAAAACGCCAAGATTTCATTTCTTCATAATCTTAATCTTCAGGAGGAAAACAGTATTAGTAAATTCGTTTGAACTGACTTTTATTTGACAAATAAGAAGTATCCATTATTACAAATACAGTAGACGACCGCGTTTTTCCAAATCTCCGGAACCAAACCAACTAGACATGACCGCGTAAGTTGGATACCCCACTACACTGTAAAAAAATTCTGCATGAAAATGAATGTATCGGTATTGGAAGCATTTATTCATAAACTAGTATATTGAATTTAAAATACAAATGTTATGTAAAATGAATGCACGGTAAAAAAAAATGACAAAAAATGGTATTTTTAATAAAAGCTCTTTAATAATACGAAAATATGAAAATAATGTAAAAAGTAATACGAAAATAATATAAACCAAAAGTAACACAATGAAATAATGTAAAAAAACGAATTGCTTAAAATTAGCGATTAGGTAGCGTATAGCTTACATTTTTTTTAAGTACTTGGTGTCGAGACGTTACGCCTCTCTTGATCCCGGAACAAACTTTGCGCTGCCACGGTTAATGGTATTACTTTGCTCACCGGTTTACGTGCACGCGTTACCACCAACAATCAAACGTGGCCAACCAATTTTTTATAATCCTACCTACCATGCGAAATTTGACTCGTCTGATCAAACACTCATCTGTTTGGCAACTAGCACAGTCTAGGAAACTTTTGTTTTCCAATTTTGTTCTTCAATATAACTCGCATTAAAGGAGTTATCTATCGTTCGTCATTGTAAACGTGGTGAATACGGGCTGATACACGTGACGAAAGTCCACAAATGGATCCATTGAAATTTCGATCGGTTGAAAAATCGTAAACGAATTTGTCTTGCGGGACAAAAGGTATCCGCACTTAAAAGTTCCTCTGCACCTCGAAGTTTGTCTATACATCGAATGGGCGCACGTAGATCAGAGATGAGAAAAATATGCGTGACCACGAAGGCGAAGATGCCATGGGAGCGTTACGTTCCGTCGGTGACTCAGCTTTTCGCTTCGCTCGATTATCGCTCGCTATTTCTCTCTTTCACGTCCGTGCGCAGCTCGCACGCACGCACATATTTTCTCATTAATCTTTTTCTGGTGTAATTAATGTCCAACGGTTTGTAAGCCCTGACAGCGGAAAGCGGCGTATATAGCCGAACGGTAGGAGGCCGTGAAAGCGAGGATGACTCTCTATAGTGCGTCGGAGCGTTCTTTTATTTTCTCTGTTCCGCGTGCGGAACTCTCTTGGTTGCTGTCTGGCTTCCCTCCCCAGCGTGTTTGCCTCCTTTATTATCCTCGTGTCGATCCAACATCGGATGTCCCGCCTTTTCGTGAACGCCAAGTCGAGACCGATTCGATTCACGTCAAATGCCGAGCCCAATTTAAGCTCGGGATGTATCTGACAATCTTCCGGCCCGCGCGGGCTTGTAGGTCGAGAAAATGTCCTCGGGATTACTAGCACCCTTGGAGAAAAGAATGAATATGAGAAAATATACTTTTCCCGATTGTGCTAAAATAACCAAATTCCTTGCGCGCTATACGGGCGGAAATTAGCATATTATTGACCGACGATCATTATTAACACGTGCGCATGCGCGGTACAATTTCTTTACTCCCTAGGGAGTAATAGGGCACGTTACTCCCGCTGCAAGCTCTATTACTCCCGGAGGAGTAATGGTCATTGGCGAAGATGACGATTTTGCGACGCGAGAAATGTGATTATTTTAACGAAATCGGAAAAAAAATATCGTATGCAACAAGGGGGGAAATACATTTTTACCTCGTGTGAAATCAAACTTCATACTCAGTGAAAAAAACACACTTTCCTCCCTTGTGGCATGATGTACTATTTTTCACGACTGCGCTAAAATGACCATGTTTCATGCGTGCAACACGGGTGGAAAGTTACCGTTTCTTGACCAGCAGGAAGGAAAGTAGTCGAGCGGGAAGAAAAGTAGTACTTTTCCTCCCTTGAGATAAAAAATAAGTGACAAGGCAGTGGGCCGTTGCAGGCATCAACATATACTCAATTATTATATTAAATGTACGAAATCGTGTCTCATGCCACAAGGGAGGAAGTGCATTTTCGCTTCGTGTAAATTTCGGCCCTCGCTTCGCTCGGGCATCAAACTTCACATTCGGTGAAAAGACGCACTTTCTTTCCTTGTGGAATAATATACGATTTCATACATTTAATATACCGTAACGAATATCGTAGACTGGATAGGATTCAGGATTTATTGATCGGTGAGCGGTCATGAGAGCAACTTGATCAAGATGATATTTGACCGACGAACAAACGATCGACTTCATAGCGATCGTAGATTTTATCGACCGTCTTTTCGGGACTTTAATGCGAACAGACGTAAGGTAAACGGCCCAGTTTCCGCCGCTGTCCCATTTACCACCATCGAACGCAATTTGTAATAATAATAAATGCAGTTTTCGTTTAATGCACGGAGAAAAAAAAATTGTTGCAAAAGCAAGAATTTTCTTGCTGTCAAAATATTTTGCTGTGGCAGCAAATATTTTGCTGTGGCAGCAAATATTTTGCTGTAGCATCCAAATATTTTTGCCGCCACAACAATAAATTATTAACAATCTCTATTTTGTTAAAGAAACAGAACTATTTTTCGCCGTGTACAAAAGAAATTGACGGCATGTTGAAGGGCCGATTTTACTCTTCATTAGTGCCGCAATACGTATATTCTTTATAAAATGTTCCATTTAACAATTGACGATGGTGGAAACTCGGCCGCTTACCTTATTGATTGTCACGCCACGATTATGATTTCTTATTCGAGCTAATAAATCCACATTTCTTATTCCTTCTTCATAGTCTTCATTTCTTCTTCATAATCGGTGTCTCTTTTTAATTCGCTTTGCCGTTACAAATACATTCTACAAAAAAATTGTCGCAACGAAAACTTATAACCAGCCACTCAGCGATGCAACGCCGTACTCTGCAAGTTATCCCGGCGCAACCCTCGAACGAATTTTCTATTTTAGGTTAAAATTAGTCTAGAGTCCGCCGATGCCTTCGGTGGAAGATCGATGGACCCCGAAGTCTGTGTCATGGCCGATGCCTTGTGCAAGGGACGCACTCTCGCAACCGCGAGCGAAGGAACCGCGGAGAGAAATGATTTATTACGGCCGCGTCCTAATTCTATAATCTGACTGTAATGAGGGTCATTATTGTAATGCTTGTCTTCGAACGGGATGATCCTGATGCCCGGTTGAAACCTGTGATCACTCCCGAGGAGAAACGGCGGCGGTTGGTCGGTGTAACCACGGGACCGGGGCCCCACCGATGGGGCTCGCTCTCTCGCGCCCTCCATTCAGTATGGCCGGCGTTGCCATCACCGAGGATGATTGCACGTTTATGTGATTCCTGTTATTTTCAATCATTACTAGGCCCCCTCGGTTCGCCTCCCCTCGCGCGCCGGAGAAATCGGCGTGCCCCACCACACCCCAATCGACCGGTAATGCTCGTAATCAACGGGAAAATAATGGGCTAGCGCGCGGTATCCGCGAACCGACCCCCTCACTCTCCGCGCCGCGCTTCGTGTCTCTTTGCCTGTTGCTTTGTTACGAAACTTGCGGAGGGCGCTTGTTCCACTCTCGGTGTACAATTGGTCCAGCTACTACCATCGGTGTGCAACAACCACGGGTTTACTCTGTTCCTCCCGATGGCCTGGAAGAAAAATTCTGCGGGTGACCTAGTGGGAGTGCCGCACTGGGCCAGTGACGGCACGTCGTTGGCCAGAGTTCGTAGACATGGGCGCCGACTTTGTGTCGGTCATTTTTTTTTGGGTCTATTGACTGTCAGGCGACCGGTTCAGAAATTACGACACTGTGACAACAGCGACATTAAGTCTAAAAACCACGACGGTCCCAACTCCAAAATTAAGAAAGTATCAATCTCGTTAATCAGAAAAAATATTAATTTTGCATTCATTTTACAATATTATTTCGTTGATGAATTTATTGATCGACAAAGAAAAATATTAATGATTAGGAAGTCAACGAGGGAGAAAAATTCCTTTGAATTTTTAATCACGACCGCTAAAAAGGTGACCAAATTTGTGAAAAAAAAAATGACGCTCAAATTTGAACTGGATAGATGTTTTTCACTGTTTTTACCACATTTGTGGCCCGAACAAAAATTACGGTCACGGCACAACAAACATTTTCTGGAATAAAAGAGGTCATTTTTGGGTCAATTGGCGCTTACATAAAATTACCGTGATTGGGCCGGAATCGCCATTTTAATACCGATCTTTGCGGTTCACCGCGTAGAGTGTATGTTCTTTAACCCACTCCTGCATTTGCCGGCAATGTGTGTGTTTTCACTGAATCTACGACTTCTACGGAATAACATGCAAAAATTGCACGTGTTACGAGTGAACTTTCGCTGTTGCGCGAAACCGATACCGATCGCCGTACAATACGTCGCTACCCTTTTGCCGATATCTCGCTGTTCATCGAGGTGCATCGACGGCTCTCGCTTGTAGAGCTCGGCCTTTTATTTTATTCTGTTTTCCTGGCACACCGCCGATCGGCAATACTCGAGTCTCGAGGAGAGAGTCTCGTAACGCTGCCTCGAAAATCACCGTGATTACACAAATCTCGTTAGGTGGGTGTAATTTCAGCAAACTCGCCGACGCCATAGCCGCACGTCCGCTTATGCCCGATAGACATCGGCGCTGTGGCTCGGCGGTCGGCGGGTTTTTCTTGGAAGTTCTAACGAGAGGCACGCGGAGGGCCGTTATTAGGACCGAAGCGGTAAATATATCCGCGCATAGTTAGTATCTTACACAAGATTGCACGTGCTATCCTTGAAGAACTCCTCATCAACTTGCGTGGAAAAAAAACACAATAGGGAGGTCAGAAAAAAAAACAACAAGAAAAAGGAGTGTACGCGATGTATGGGTCGATTTGGGAGCTACGTCGTTCGGTAAAAGTCCGCGGGTGTTGGAGTCAGGACGCGATAAAAGCTTCACTAAATAAAGCGGTATATATGGTAATCGGGCCGAGGGAGGAGACGAAGGGGAGAGCGGAGACGATACGGGAGGGTCGATGGTTCGGTGTACATACATGTATGTATACGCGCGTATGTGTATATAGTGTGGAGCAACTTTATTCTGTGAGGTTGGTACGAAAGGAAAATAGGATCGTAGCATCGTCTCGTTGTCGTCGAACATATTCTATCAGTCTGATAGCTCTCGGCGGGGCACTCGAAGGCGCGCCGAGGCTGGGACGCGTTGATATCTAATACGAGATGGGCGGAAGAGGGCGACCAAACCGCTCGCCGGTGCACATACGATCCTGGGGTATACTTGCACAACACCAATACGACACACACACACAATTGGAACACCTTTATACGAACGCCCCCGCGTATAATGTTCGCCTCGGTGAGCCGATCCTCGCCTCGGTGAGCCCGCTCGCCGGCTAAACTTTCCATGTAAGTGGAACCCCGTGCCGGTAAATAAAAGTGCGAAGAGCCCGGAGGCGTCGGGGCGCCACGGGAGCAGTTGCCGCTTCCGCATAGTCTCTCTCCTCCGCCATCGCCTCGGTGCCGTTTTTCCACCTCGTCCACGCTCCGCGGTCTTCGTGGACGGTGACTACACCGCGCTGTGTGCCGCTGCACCCTTCACCGGCGGGCGTATCGATATCCACCCGGGGTAAATGCACTATTCAAATGCGGCTCAACGCGCGTTTAAAAATATCCTATCTCTCGAATCGATACACGCCGCTGCGGCATGGGGGAGGCGTATGAGAGAATGCAGAAAGGGTCATGAATTCGCGTTCGCCTTATCAAAACCGCATTATCGACGGGTTTGAATACAAATTAAAGGAACAAAAAGGATCGAGAGCTGGAGGATTCCTAGCACATTTTTACCCCGGCGGGAATTTCAGAGGGCTCGAGGGCTCGAACGATCGGGAAGAGGTTTCGCGATTCCCGGACGCGAATCTCTTTGGTCATTCGGGATGATTTGTGCAAATACGGCGAACACAAGAGTCGTTCGCGTTCGCTGGCGTATCGGAACGATATATTCGCCGGTATTTCCGCTGTCTTGCCCGTCGGGAAGCGTCGACGTTGCGGGGCATGCACTTCGGATTGAAATAGAGCCAAACGTTCATCTCCCGGTAGCGCCCGCTGTCCCGACCCGCTCGAAGTTAGGGGGATGGCCCGGAGCTCCGAGAGATGACGGCGACCGGGCCGTCCCGCGCCGGAGAGCTACGGCAGCTATTTAACATTCCGCCTCATTTCCTGCCGAGCCCTTTCACACCCTCGGTACACAGATAGCCCGCTCCCGCGTGGTAGTCGCGGCTCGAGGAGGCAGAAGGAGCGGGCGAGCGGCACCGGAGGCGGGTCGTTCGTTCTCTCCCTCGCTCGGTATTTCCTCGCTTTTGCTCGGCGAGGAAGCTCGCGCGGGGCCACGGCACCCGATGCGAAAATTGCCTCGCCAGGAATTATTGACTATAAATTACTCGTCGCTACCCTATGGCCTCTCCGCGCGGGTTTCGCCGTTACTCATGCGAACGGCGCCGGGGCGAAAGGGCCCCGAGCCATTCGCCGGGATGCGCAGCACGAACGAACAGTGAGAGCACTTGCCACTTACTGTTATAGATACGAGCCCGTGTGCCCGCGGAGTCGTCCCGATCACCGACTCGCTCGCGAGAGGGAGAGAGAGGAAGAGGGGCGGGAGAGACGGGGAGAGAATACATTCTCTCGACGAGCGGCACGGCCGCTCTCTCGCGAACGATCGCGGAGGGGGACGAATTGGCGCATTTACATTTTATTGCGAACCTGGCGAAGACGTAGTGCCGTGGCGCGAAAACGCCCGCCAGCTCGGCATGTATGTACCGCTGCCGCGGGCGCGGACTTGTGGCGAAATCCCCTCATTTTTTTTTTTTTTTTTTGAATTTAAAAAAGCCGCTTTTTACGGGGAAAATAAATATTCGTTGTCGATGGCGATGCGAGATATTTTTATTGAATTTATTTTTTAGTTCTGCACAGTTACAAGGGGAGTATTATGGTTAGGGAGCGTTAGAAGTGAGCGTAGTCGACTGCAGTGATGGTTACGACGTTGGGCGATCGAACGAAGACATCGGATAATAAATTGGCCTTTGCCAATCGTGCACTTCGAACGAGCCGGCTGAACCTTGGGTCAAAAGCCAGATTCTCACCCCTCATCGGGCAAACGAGATGTCTTCCTGGCATTCTCACACTCAACGTGTAGTGGTTTGCAAATTGATTTCATTTTCTTCCTCAATTCGTTCGAATCTCCGGCGCGATGAGAAGGAGGCGCTCGATATCGCCGGATGAGCACATCTGCCGACGACAGGACCGTTCTCTCCTCGAGCCAGACTTCTCATTATTTTTCAATTGGAAATGAGAGCTATGCCGCGACGGAACAACGCGTACGGTTGCGCTGGCTGCGCGGAAGCGTAAGATTGCTTCGGAAGTGAGCGGTAATTCTTTCATGAGAAAATGCAATGATCATCGTCGTTACTCCACCGATCAATTGAATCAACGGGGAAAAATTCTGTGACGGGAATTTACCTGTCATTGGAGCCGTGCCATGAAACGTGAAAAATAGTATATTTCGATACTAGAGGCCGAAACGAGCGATTTGCGCACTGCTTCACACGAGCAGTGCGCAAGAAGCGAGATGGCCTCGTGTATCGAACCATATTTTTCTTTACGAAGGCAATGCAAAA
>JAPYZC010003045.1:0-15458 GCA_030522665.1 Ichneumoninae sp. A BG-2022a | reverse complement strand
ATCCAAGCTTTCCAGTTCGCTTAATTCCGAACACATTCGTTCGGTGGATTCTTGTGTACGATGATCGCGATCAGCAATCGATCCAACATTTTTCGATTGCGCGTGAGTTAACGCGATAATTTTCGGACAGCTCGATCTCGGCAACGAAGCATCGGATCGACTTTTCAAGGACACTTTTATGATATAATTCGAACGCAAGCTTTCCAATTGGCCTAATTACGATCATAACCGTCCAGCGGTTCCCGAGATATGATGAAGTGAACCTGAAATACGGCTGTGATCCTATATACTATCAGAAAATATCTGTACAGACGTTTTATATAAACGTTGTTAACTATTCGTTACGGTAGGAAACCCAATCCTATCTCTCAGTGCGTTTGTTACGTTAGGCCGCCGATCCTCGCATCCCTCGTAACGCACCGCGACTCCAGACCTCCCTCGACGTACGCTAGATCGCCGTCCACGATAATAGGTAAAGCGCAGGTCCAACCATCCCGAGTATAAATTTTCGCGCGTTACATCAGGGACCTGACAAGGTCCTGAAAAGGTCTTGTCAGACCCTCGCCAGGCCTCGCTCAGGACCCTATCAGGGATGTAACGCTCGAAAATGTCCGCTCGGTATGCACGCTGGACGCGACGAAGAGATCCGGGGAGACTCGTGTCTGTTGCGCGAAGCCGCCGGTCTTTGCGTCTCTTGTAATGCAACGCGACTCCCGACCTCCCTCAACGAGCGCCACATCGCCATCCATCATAATAGGTGCAACGCGAGCGGAGCCATGCACGACGCAACGATGTGTGTCAACACGAGTGCGGACGATGAGAGACAACGAGAGGGCGCGGAGAGCGAAGCGATCGGTCAGGAGCTCGGCCCGGTCGACATGCGACGTCCGAAGGAGGAGAGGACAGAATGGGTGGACGGAACACGGAAATGTAGTGGCCTTACCGATGGCTCGTGTATGAATATATGACGCACGTGAAAGGACCGCAGGGAACGACGGAGACGGGACGGACAGAGAAGTGTGCATGGTCGGGGGCTCTTTAGGCTTGCTCCCAGCGGCGGGATGAGGTGGGCGGCGTGGCGCGTCACTTTGAAAAGCGTCGCGACGACACGAACTACCCTCGGCGCGCAGGGACGCTCGAACTCTCGTTCGTTTCACTCGGCCAAGTACCACAGCCGCGGTTCTCCAGAACGGACGACTCTACAGGGATGACGCGTATGACGTATCTATGTAAGTATGGCGCACCGGTACACGGGCACGTATCGGGGCAAACTCACGAGAAACGGAGAGGCGCGGCGCACACGCTCGTGCACCTCGCCCTTTTCCCCTCTCGCCGCCCTTGCTTACTACAGTGTTCCAGTACTCTCGGACTCTCGAGAGATAACGGCGTACGTGGGCGACGGTAAACGCTTAAAGTGAGCGAGGAACCGAGGCGGATGCTGCGGAAAGAGAATGGGGAAGGAGAGAGCGGAGTGCACGATAGAGGGAACGAGAGCGAACGCATCGGAGGTACATGCGAGACTCGAGAAAACTGACCATGGGAGAACAAAATCGGTCCGTACGAGGACTGGAAAATTATGCCTAGGATCTAACAATCGGACCGAACAATGGAAATAATTTCTTTTTTTTTTTTTTTGCTATTTTCAACCGGTAGCTCGAGGAATTACGCATTTCATGTTATCCGAAGAAGCGAAGACACTTGAGGAACTTACTATTGTAGGACAAAATCACCGTCGAGATGAAGTGGAGAAAAAAAAACATGTTGACTAGGATTGCGGCACGGATAATGGAAGGTAATTCTTTCTCCTCGGCATTGCCGCGGGTGCTTGAACGTTTTTATATTATCCGAAGAAAGTGAGCCGCTTGGGAGCGGCGGGGTTGCACGCTCGCTCGAGAAACGCAGCTACGTGCACGCGCGATGCGAGCGCACGTGTAAACGTTGCCTGTTTCGGGGCGGATTAATTTCATCGGAAAATTTAGCTCGAGAAATTTACGCATTTCAGATTTTCCGAAGAAGCGTAGAAGGGGTAAGTGGGGCGCAATGAGTCACCTCCAATTTCTCAGAGGTTTGCGAAGCACAAATTTCGAAATTGTACTCATTGCACTCCACTGGTGGGTTAAACTGAGAAAAAATTACATAGTAAAAAACATTTTATAGTTACGACAATGAAAAATAATCATCGTTGGCGTCATAATTAGATACTGAGAGATAAATACTACCGATCAGCTAAGAAAAATTACCATAGGAAATAGTGCACTGTAATAAAAATTCGTATGAAATTTAATGCACTGGTACTGGAGGTTTTTATGCAAGAACTACTATATTAAATTTTATGTACAATTCTGATGAAAAATTAATGTTCAGTGTATTAAAAAACATTGGAAAGGTTTCATTTTTAATAATTGACTTTAGCTTCAATGAAAAAGTATATTAATTTCTCATCAGAATTGTACGTTAAATTTAATGTACCAGTTTTTACATAAAAACTTCCAGGCCGGTACATTAAATTTACAATTTTTTTTTACAGTGTGGGACACTATTCGTTATTGTAGAAAATACCAGAGGAGAGCGGGGCAAAACGGGATCATGAGACAAAACGCAATTTTCCAATAACTCTTGGA
Source organism: Ichneumoninae sp. A BG-2022a (assembly GCA_030522665.1). Lineage (NCBI taxonomy): Eukaryota > Metazoa > Arthropoda > Insecta > Hymenoptera > Ichneumonidae > Ichneumoninae sp. A BG-2022a. Next base: position 12,837 of record JAPYZC010003045.1, on the reverse strand, counting down.
TGGTAGCGATGGTGGTCTGTGGGGCAAAACAGACCTGAAAATCCAGATGTATCATTGGGACAAAATGGAGCATCGAAAAATTATTGGAACATTGTTTTTTGCCCTCACTGTCCCGTTTTGCCCCACCGTCCCATTTTGCCCCGCCTCCCCTATCCTTTCTCTCATCGCACAATCTATCATTTCGCGAAAAGTCATCAGTCGAATTATTTAAATATCGTCGATCTATTCGCAGCAATGATTTCAGGTTTAACGCCTACCTTAAAGCCCATAGAAATCAATTATGAATGGTATTTTTTGTTCCTATACTATTCTTGCAAAAGTAACAACTCATACGCAAAAAAAGTGACAGACAGTGTCCCACTCTCCCCTAATTGAGAAACTGACTATGCTAGGACAAAATCACCGTCGAGCCCGAGTCGAATAAAACATGTTGACTAGGATTGCGGTGCGAATAATGGAAGGTACGAATTACGGTACGAATAATGGAATCTCAGTCTTGCCGCAGGTGCCCGAACATTTTTATACTATCCGAAGAAAGTGCGCCGTGAGTGGTCCGTGTTGCGCGTTCGCTCGAGATCGCAGTTACACGCGCGTGTGTAACAGTTACCTCACCGGGGCTGGATTAATTAGATCGCAAAATTACAGCTCTCCACCGAGCCTCGGCCGGTGTAGGAGGGGAAGAGAAGGGTTGGCGAACGAGCGATGCGGACAACGGCCCGGCTATCAGAAACTCTCGTCGAGGAGTTCGAAGAAGACGAAGAATGGAAACGTCGGGCGGGCCGCAGGGGTTCTCCCGGTCCGAATCGCCGGTCGAAAAAAACAACCTCACTTTGAAAAGCTGCCGGGCCGCTGGCACGAGCGGAGTGCAGGCGGTGGTGGATCCAGCACTTTTGAAGCCGAACTCTCGGAGCCGCTGTTTCGTGCCAACCCCACCGACCGTCCCTCGCGAGCCTCCGCGATGGAGAGTCCGAACAGCTTCCAAGTATCGTGTAACTACAGGATACTTGAGGTCCCGCCCGTTCGCTGCCTCCGGGCCACGGCGGAAAAATTTCTTCCTCGGCCACGGGAACAGCGCAAAAAAATGTTTCGAGTACCGAGCGGAGATTCGCAACCCCCTCGTGCCTCGACGGACACTCGGACTCTCGGGCGGGTTCGAGCTTCGGACGGAAACATGTGCATTCGCGGTCCATTCGGCGCTACTTCGACGGAGATCCGGCGAGTCCACACAATTCTCGCCCGACGATCGCGCGGCTTTCTCCTGTTGCGCGCACATGTGTGCCCGCACTTCGTACGTCGTCTCGAGAGATCCGCGGGAGCTCGAGATAACAGCCCAACGGGAGTTATCCCATTACAGCCGCTCTCCCCGTCGATCCCGACGCTGATGAACCCACACACATATGAGAGACCCCGCATCGGGAAAAGCAATTTTGGCTTTTCCGACCTGTGTCTCTCCTCCACCTGTCTACGAGGGAAGTTGCACTTTCTTACCGGGCAATTAATGCCTCGGCTCCGCGGCGTTCGAGCAGTTGATTACACACGGCAGCCGGATAACAATAGATATACACCCCAGTTCGGAGCCGGAACGGAGAGCCGGAGATTGGGAATTTCCACGGACCAAAGAGCTCACTGTTCTCGCTCGATTCGCTTTTGAAATAGTTTGCGCCCAGCTTGTTCCCCCCCCCCCTCCCCCTCCCCGAGGGTCTCTTGGTGAGTCGCCGCGCACGAAGAGCCTCCTGGACATTCTTGGGCCCTTCCTCACTCCCCGAGTGCCGGTAATTTATTTCTTGCTCGATAACTCCACGTCTGACCACGGAAACACAACGCAATTCGGCGTCGCGTCTCCCTCCCGCGGAGTTAATTTTCACACTGACAGACGAGCCCGCGCGGAGGACTCCTCGCCACGCAAGAACACTCGGCACGGCTACGGCCAACTATTCCGAAATCAATTAAACTATCGAAGCTCTGACCTCGCGCAGACTATCGGACGCGGCTGTGCGCGCGATTGCATCGTTAATTAATAGCCGGGCAGGGACGTCGAGGACCTCCCTCGCGAATCTTTTATCGACACCCCCTCCAGCTTCGATCCGTTCAACGCGCCCGTTGTGAAACACTTCGAAGTAACGAAGAAAAAAAGGGGGCAAAACAAAAATTCGGACCCTCAACGAAGGTCATGAATATGGGATGAACGGAGTGGAAAACACCGAGACCATGGGGTAAATCCGGACGTCTCTGGTACTTGTCTGTCCATGCATTTATATATGTGTACCCCGTCGATGAATGCAATCGCAAATATCGAAGGAACGTGAGGGTTTTAGCCGGCGACCGATTGTGGCCCGTTAAACGAATAAATGTGCAAATTTGACGAGGCCCGTCCGCCCGTCCGTCCCGTGTGCCGCAAGCTCGTCGGGGTTTTCCCCAAAATGTACCGTACAGAGAGGGTGTATAACGTGTTTCTTTTTTTTTTCTTCTCTCTTCTTTTTTTCCGATGCACACGCCTACATGTGTATGTATAAACGGGAACACGCGTTAAAGCGTGTTTCACCGCGCATCCACACCGGCTTCGCGGGTGTGTAAAGCGCACTCGGGGAAAAAAAAAAAAAAATTAAAAAAAATATCCCGTGCGTGTTCGAGGTCCTGCACGCGCATGTGTATGTCGGCACGATAGCGCGAAAACCCAAAAGCGTTCCTATACGCGCCATACCGTGAATAAAAATAATTAACGGAATCTACGAACGTCCAAGCGTCCCCCACCCTCTCCTCCTCCGCCAAACCCCGCCCCCCCCCCCGCCCCTCCCTACACCACGATTGATTTACGAGTGAGCGCAAAGTTCGGAGGCAGCGCAGGACCGGCGCTGGTCATTTTGCGAAACCGCGTGTCCGTGGGGCTCGATTGATTTTTCTGTCTCTCCTCCTCCTCCTCCTCTCGATTTCCACCCTCTCGTTCCACCCGCCGCCACTCACCATCCCGTTTCATTCGGGGGTTTTTTTTCAGTCGTTTTTTTTCAATAAAAAAAAAATTCTCGTTTGTCTTTCCATCGCACAACGAGAGTCAAGCATATCCAGTGGCATTGGACATTCTTTTAATGTTTAATTTTTTCATTTCATTTTCTTGTCACTCAATATGCTAACACTCCGCTCTATTCCCGTCTATCGTGGGCGCCTGTAATGGACTCTCGCGGCGCGAGCGGTTGTAATGATATCCGGTGGGAATGAGCGCGTGCGAGATAGTCATACGCAAACCGTCGTGTAGAAAGAATTCTACTGAAAAAAATCAAGTCATATGTCTATTAAAATCAACCGGAATATTTTGTTTTTGTACAAAAAAGAAAAGAAATGGCCGATGAACGATAGGATAAAAATATATATGTAAATAAAATTCCACAATTTGCTATTTTTACCACACATCTTATTATTAATAGACCCTATTACAAACCCTCGGGAAGGAAGAATTTTACTAAAAAAAAAAGGAAAAAAACCAACGCATATGTCCATTAAGTCCAAATAGAACATTTTTTTTTTCTCAAAAGACAAACCAAATGGCCAATGAACGACACGATAAAAAAATATATATATTAATAAAATTCGACAATTTCTTATTTACCGTACGCAGCGAGAGGGAGTTTTGTTTCTCAGAGTGAAATAAAAAATGCATCAGCGTGAAAGGGGAATTCTGAATTGCATCGTACGTACGATTTGAGTACACAATTGGGAATGAAATACCGGGAATATCCATTTCAAATGTCCCAATAATTTCCGAATACCCCTAACCTATAAAACATTTCATTTTTGCAAAAAAAAAAAAAAAAAAAACCCAAAAAAAAAAAAAATAAAAAAAAAAAAAAAAAAAAAAATCGCCAATAAACGATACCATAAAAAATAAATAAAAAATTCCACAATTTCTTATTTACCTTGCGCGACGAAAGAGTTTTATTTCTCAGAATGAAATAAAAGATGCATCAGCATGAAAGGGGAGTTCTGAATTACATCGTGGGTACGATCGAACGTCCCCTCGATCGCCCGATCATAATGTATGCATTGCGAAAGGGAGCGACGAAGTCGTGGTCTTCGGTTTTTTTTTATCCGCCCCCCATTCTCGACGATCGTGTGCGTGTGTTGCCGCGCGATCTCGCGAATCCTCGATTATCGAGCAGTACATGTGTGTACAATTTTTTTTTTCTTTTTCTTTCTTTGAACAAATATATTCGCTTCGGTTACCGCGAAAAAAAATGAGCGGTGAAGTGCGCGTTCGTGCGCCCCCCGTGCATACACTAATCTACCGTATACCAGTTCGCTGCATAGTCCAGGTGCAGCTCGCATTCGCCGGCGCGCTTCTTGGCCAAGTTTGCAGGTAGACGATGGGGCAGATGGCAGACGTCCCTCGGTAATAACCAGGGTGCTTGGGGTAGCGAAGTATCCCTCTTTCTCTCCTCTTCGCCATTCCACCCTTCGAAAAGAAGTAGCACACCCCCCCCCCCCCCCCTCTTGCCCCCCATGTGTGCGAAGCGCCCTCTTCGTTCCTGCATCAAAATGGAAGCTTCCCTGGCACTTCCAGTGATAGAGAGAGGGAGAGAGTCAGGACGGAACGAAAGCATAGAGATATCGAAAGGTGATGGTTGAAGCCACCTGGTACAGACGCTTCAACCCGATAGCGGAAGAAGCTGCGGCGAAAGCCGACCGCTCGGAGCAGACCAGTTTTCGCCTCCAAAACTCTGAAGAGTGAGGGGCGATTTAATGCCTCGAAGATAAAAGAAATGAACGAGATAAAAATATCGAAGAATGAAGGGCCGTTTGGTTTATCCAAGAAAGTGGCCCAAGAAACAGCATCGTAAGAAGCAGAGTCAAAAAAGATAAAGATTGTCAAGAGTGCGCCCAAATCTGACTGCTCGGAACACAACAGTCTGCATTTTATTTATCGGAGATAAAAAAATGAACGATATAAAAATATTGAAGAACGAAGGGCCGTTTGGTTTATCCAAGAAAGTGGCCCAAGAAACAGCATCGTAAGAAGCAGAGTCAAAAAAGATAAAGATTGTCAAGAGTGCGCTCAAATCTGACTGCTCGGAACACACCAGTTTCCCTCACGAAAACTCTGCATTTTATTTATCGGAGATAAAAAAATGAACGATATAAAAATATCGAAGAACGAAGGGCTGTTTGGTTTATCCAAGAAAGTGGCGCAAGAAACGGCGTCGTAAGACGCAGAGTAAAAAAAAAAGGTAAAAATTGTCAAGAGTGTACCAAATTCTGACTGCTCGGAACACACCAGTTTCCCTCACCAAAGCTCTGTATTTTATTTATCGGAGATAAAAAAATATTAACGATATAAAACTATCGAAGAGCGGAGCGCTATTTGGCTTGTCCATGAAACAGGCGCATGAAATGGAGCGTCGTAAGACGCAGAGGCAAAAATGGAAAGATTAGAAGAAAAATCTTATTCATTTTACAACAATGTCGGTTATAAAAAAATGCTTGTAAAATTAAGAACAAAATAATTGTGGACAAAAAAAGTTTCTTGAATGTACAAATCTATTTTACTGTGTACATCCCGAGGCAATTTAATGCCTCAGAAATAAAAAAAATAAAACAACGAGTGACAAAATCATGGATGAATGAAGAGCCATTCGGCCTATCCAAGAAGAAAACGTAAAGAATTGAGCGTCATACGATGCAGAGACAAAAAAGTAAAGACCGTCAAAAGTGTGCCAAAATCCGACCGCTCAGAACGCACCGCTTTCCCTCCCCAAAACTCGACATCCCGAGGCAACTTAACGCCTCGGATATAAAAAACCATCAACGATACAAAATCCCCGAAGAACCACGCGCCGTTTCTCTCACCCAAGTAGAAGCCGCAAAGAACAGAGCGTCGTACGACGCAGAGACAAAAAAGGAAAGATTAGAAGAAAAATCTTATCCATTTTACAACAATGTCTGTTAACCAAAAAAAAAAAATCCTTGTAAAATTAAGAACAAAATAATTGTGAACGTTTATGGACAAAAGTTTCTTGAATGTACAAATCTATTTTACTGTGTACGTCCCGAGGCAATTTATTGCCTCAGAGATAAAAAGAATACAAAAATGAATGACATAAAATCATGGATGAACGAAGAGCCGGCCTGTGCAAGAAGAAGGCGCAAAGAACAGAGCGTCGTACGACGCAGAGGCAGAAACGTCAAAGTCCGTCAAGGTGGGAAAAAAATGGAAAACACGGTACTTAAGGTCGACTCGCCTCGGTGTGAGAAAAGCCGAGAAAAGCGCAAGGGGCCGCGTCGAGTTGTGTTTTCGCGAACCTCACTCCTTTCCCTCGCCTCTTTTTATTTGCGCGTACCTACGCAGCGAGGTAAGTGGCTGCATCGTAGGTGACACGCAAGTCCACAGGTGTCCGCGGACAATGACACCCCGACACTCAAGCGCATCTTCCGTCCGTACTCGAAACTTCACGTGCGAGTGCACGGAGGAGCTCGCACGGCGTGCAAGGGAGAGAGGGAGTTCGGTTAGCGAAAGGAGCGAAAGATGCGCGTGCCGCGAGAAGCCCTCTCGTCGGCGTGTGTGTGAGATTCGTGTGTGCGGCTCTTCGCGGCGAGTGAGGAGGTTGGACGGCGACGGCGAGGCGGACGAAGCGGACGACCCTACTGAGGGAAGTCTCTTAATTTCCGTGAGCGGAGACAAAGGAACGCCGAGTGAGGGCTCGGCGGCGCGGAGGAAAATAAAAAAAGAAGATAATAAAAAAAAAAAGAAACCAAGCCAGGGCTCGAGAAAAAGTGACGGGGTAGAATGGAAGGGCCTCTCACTTTTCTCGAGCTCACTTTCCGCGTTCCTGAGGCACGAGAGCGTCCCTCAGACCCTCGCCCGAGTTAAAGAGAAAAACGCAAACAGCGGAGATGACAACAAATGCCGCGGGGGCGGTGCGGGGGGCTCGAGTGTAAGAGCCTCGCGAGACACACGAGCCCCGTCGTTACTTTCCATTTTGACTCGACGCCCATTACCCCAGCGCGTGTCTCAACATCCAAGACGATTATCTCTCAATCATCCTATTGAATTTCTCGGAGCGGTAGCGGGCACGCGCGTTTGTACGGACTTACAATGCCACCGCGGTGCGGCGTTCGTCTTTTTGTCCGTTAACCTCAGTCGGACGATTTTCACTGCCGATCGACCGAAGACGCGGAGGACGCGGCGATCGAGAGGAGTCCGCACGGTTCTCGTGTTCCACGAATTAAATCCATTATCTAGGTGGCATTGTCTCGGGTGTCCCGACGAGACCGACATCTGGTTTTTAAAAAAAAGAGCGTGCACACAGACACAAACGGAAAAAAGATCAGAGAGCGGAGAGTACCGGGAGACACAGAGATACGGACAGACAGCGAGGGGCCAGCTGTCCGAGGAAGAGGCATCGAGATGGATCTCGAGTTACTATGCCCATGGGATGACGAGCCGGTTCCACCTCCCGTTGCGGGTGGGTGTGCGTATCTTTTCCTCCGTTCTGTTTCTCGTCTTCCGTTCCGATCCGGCCTCTCGCTCTCTCTCGCTGGGCTTTGCAGTTAATCCACCAAAGACGATCATCTGCCCGAGGGTGGTCGCTGCCTCCGGGCAGCCTGCGGCCGTAACGAGGCCGGAGGAGCGTGTCGCCGGCGTAAACTCGTGTTTTTGGGTAAACATCGGTAGCTATCTAGATCCGCAAGAGCCCCTTCGTCGCAGCTCGGTTTCCGATCTTGGGCATTCTCTCGCGCGGTCAATGGGCGAACTCTGCCATTTCTCCGCCGGGAGAAAATCGGTGTTCGGGCTCATTGTCGTCGGCCACTCGAGCGAATCGTTTTCACCCGCCGGCACGTTCCCCTCCTTTGCATACGCTCTCTATTTTCCACGAATATCTCGGATGATACTTTTGTAAAGCTTCATTGTCGTACGAACGGTGATAGCGAAGAGGCGGTGAATACCGCGGTCGTGGTTAGGAAATGATCGAATGTCCGCCGGAGGAACCTGAGAATGATACCGGAAAGGAAGAGCGCGCGTCGATCCTTTCAGGATGTTGACGCAACGGGGGCCCCACTCACGTCCAATATTTATCCGGCCTCGCGAGAGGGGGCCCCGATTTCTAAGTCCACGGGTGAAAGAGTCGCGCGGTCGAGGGGTTGACACAATGGGTGAGGATGCAGGAAATGTGCCCGAGTCATCTTTGACTCCCCACCGGAAAAAGTTGGGCGTTCTGAGATCGGCCCTCGGGAAAAGTTGGGCCGGAAAACGCCGGGGAAATAAAAAGGTAACGAGCCTCGTAGTGCGTGTGTGTGTGTGGAAGTTTCTTGTCGCTTCCGAAAGCCGTCCCGCGGCGGTTCTGGAAGGGTTTTCGCCCTTTCCAGCCTCATGCGAGGGTCGCAGACGGGGCTGAGTTTCTTCGTTCGCCCCCGCCGCAAATGATACCACTTAGGTGTCAGAATCATAGGACAGGCGCATGCAGCGTTTACGCGAGTCATGTTTTTTTTCGACAGAAATATACTTTGTAAGGTAAGGTAATATAATGTCGTACGTAAGGCGTAATGGCAGCGAGCACGCAACGAGGGGTTCACGCGAACGGGTCGTTCTCCGTGTTCTCGGAAACCTCCCGTCGGAGGCAAATTTTCCGTCGAGAGAGCCGCGCGTTTGCCCCCCCAGTCCCTCATTGACACCGTGCGATTATCTCTTGACGAGCCTCGAGAGTCGGAAAACAAAGGTGTCGCTTCTTCTTCTTCGCTCGGAGAACCCTCCACGGCTCGGGGCCTCCTCGTTGCCTCACTTCTGCACCACCGCGACGCACTACACTATACTTACCCGCAACCCAACCTCCGTCCCGTCCCATCGCCGGATATCACACGCCTTCCCGTTTTTCCCGGCGTTTCGTCCGGAAACATCTTGAAACTCTCTCACTCGCTTTCACCCTCGTTCTCGCCCTCCCCATCCTCCTTCGCTCTCCCTCCCGGCTGACTTTCAACCCTTAAGAAAGCGAGTCATCCCCCAACCCCTCGCGAGATGTTTGCCGAGGGAGAAGAGCCCAGAAGCTCCGCGTTGTCTCCGCTAAGAAAGCACTTTATCTTGGCCCTCGGCCGGATCACCTCGAAACTCCTTGCCCGTCTCGAGGGGTGACTTCAACAGTTCGCAAGACAGCGTTGTTCAACGCCTCCCGTTCCAGCCGCCTCCGAAGAGTTTGCACTCCGCTTATCCGGGAAAAGTGCGAAGGATAAACGGCCGACGGAAGGAAAGAATGAAGACGGAGCCAACTGCCGTTCGGGATTCTCCGGGGGAGTTTTCTCAACCCCTCGCCACCAAGATTTCCCCAAGATTTTCCGGGCCGCGGGGCGCGAGGGCGCGACGACGGCGATACCGATATAGAAGCCGTTTCACGACGCACCCTCGCGTCCCGCGAGGAGGAACGAGGGGGTGACCTGTTGAGCTAAGAAACACGAAAGGAGGATAAACCGGTGGTCGGGGCTGTTTTCTTGGGAGAAACAGATCGCAGAAAGTGCTTTCCCGGGACCCTCGCGGAACTCAACAGCCCCCGACCACTTTCTAGCACGGGAATAAGATATCAACTTGTTGCTGGGCCGCTCTCGTGATATTGAGTCTCGGCCAAGCATTCACGAACCACCGATGGTTTTATTTCATTTTTTTTTTTTTTACTTTTTTTTTTACTCTCCTTTCTTTCATCGCACACTGCAAGTCTGAGCGGCACGCGAGGCACGCTTCCTCGCCGAGCCTCGTTTCGGTGCCTTTCCCTTTCCTTACTTTTTATTTGTTGGTCTCTTCTGTGCTTCTTGTTTTCTCCGGCAGTGCCTTATTATTTTGAGTATCGCACGTAGCGACTCAATCGTCTGAAAGAAACCGGCACGGCTCCGCGCAATGCAGCGCGAACCAATAAATAAAGGGACAAACGGAACAGCTCAGAGTGAATGAAAGTAAGGCAATTAAAACGGCATTCAGGATCGTAAATCGCGGCCCGTTGACTTTACGTCCTCGTCGTTGTGCGCTGCCTCGCGGTTAACCAGAAATATAAAAATAAAAAAGTGTGTAGGGGAGACCGGGGACAAAAGTAACACGGGTCAATTGTAACAAGCGGCCGCGCAACGCTGCGCATGATCCGGCGCATCGGATATGAATTGAGCAACATAATAGACATCACCTTATGACCATGCAATCACCATGCAATGACCAAAATCACCTCATAGCTGATTTTTCAAAAATACCAATTCGCCGAAACCAAATGTGATTCACAAGTGCAGAAGTGATTTTTGTGCAGAAGTGATTTTTCGGCTGTGCGGATCGCGTCAGCTAGGCAACACAATACAAAATATTAGTGCAAACAAGCACAAGGAGTTGAAAGGTACATTTTGCGGAACATTTTGATCGCTGAGACGATTAGTTTCAGATTGTTATTCACCGATGCCACAGTAACTTCGCTAATAATCATGTATGGGGTCGATTGTAACAGTCGATCCGGGTTAATTGTACCAGCAATAATTAATTTCTTCCAATACCAATACCGATACCAGTATATTTTATTTATTTTATTCTTACATTTTAAGCAAGCAGCGATGATTTATACACTTATAATTTATAACCAACCAATTGTAGAATATAACATTTATATTTCTTAATAACGGTCTATTTCTTAATAACGGTCGGCGAAGGATTTCGTTGATGTAGGAGGATGTTACAAATGACCCCATTACCCGTTACAATTGATCCCACCGCGGCTGAAATTCTTACGCAATTTCGTCTGTGTTTAAAGGGGCGGTGTTCGCAATTCTGTGCATAGTTCTGCTTGAATTTTGTTAACTATATACCTAAGACTAGGTTAATGGTACACCATTGGATCCCGAAGCGTTAGACTCTCGGGTTTGTTAGTAAAAAAAAATTAAAAAGGATTTTTGTTACTTTTGTCCCCCGGTCTCCCCTAAAAAAAGAATAAGCCCGAGCCCTTTTTCAGCAGTCCCAGAAGGATTCGCGTCTTTTTCCTCCTCGGAGGCCTCGTCCATGACGGCGATACGCACACACACATACAGGCTCGCATTTCTTGTTTCCCGAGCCCTGCGCCTCGACAGTGGCCACTCGGGTTAGGCAGCAACTTGTTGAACACTCGGGCGTAAGATTGTCCGAGCTAAGAAGCCACTTGTTGCGCTTCGGGGCTTTATCGTCGTCGGCGACGTCTTTCCCCATTCCTCCTTCGTGCCTCAAGGAACCCTCGGGGGTCCCGTCCGAGGATACTCGCGACACCAAAGATCCAAAGGGCTTCCTTCTGTCTGTCTTGCCCTTTGGCGTCTTCCCTTTTCTTCGCACTTCATGAATCTTCCCGGCGAGGAATGCGGCTTTCAACGCCTCGGGTCGGGCAATTGAGAAACTTATCCGAGGGAAGGCGACTTCGGGGTAATTAGCTTTTCCGTCGGAAGGTTCTTTCCGGATGGTCCGCAACCGCACGCACTCTCGGTGACGAGGGATTAATTAAATGAGCGAGGAGAACAAAAGAGAGGAGAACGTTGATGCGAAGCGCGCTGCATTTGCTTCGTATCGGAGTATGAGATGATGACACCGAGATCGAAAGGGGCGTCTCGCCGATGGGCCACGTGCCCGCCGCCGCGCTATTTGGTTTCGGTCCACGACGCCCACGTCCGATAGCGTCGTGCGTAATGGAACATTTAATGAGCTATCGAGTGGCAACTCCAGACGTGAATGCGCTGTCGACCCTCGAGCTCTTCCCTCGGTCCCTCGATCTATTTAACGTCGGCCGATACCCGTCGATTTACCGAACGGTCATTAATTCGCTCGTGGCGCGGCGATAATTCGCTGTTAGTCGTTTCGTCCTATTGAGAAAAAAGTCTCTTATCTGTGATGAATCGAATTGTAACAAAATCTCAGAAAAGACTAGGTCATGATTCAAAGAAACTGCTTGACAAATTTTGTCGAGAGATTTTTTTTGTCGATTCGGAGAACACTGTGAGTGAAAACTTTAGAGCGTTACATCAAGTCCTAGTAGGCCCTGGTACACCCGGAAAAAAATTTATTTGACGGCCACCGTTTATTAAGATTAAGTAAAATATTTATTTGATTTACATAAATATTTATTTCATTTACGTAGCTATTTGCTTAATTTAAATAAATATTTATTTAAATCAAATAAATATTTTACTTAATCTTAATAAGCGGTGGCCGTCAAATTAATTTTTTTTTCTGGGTGTAGAGATCAATATCGTTCCTCTTTTAGAGCGGGTCAAAGAAATCGAGTTATCCGACTGAGAAAATTGACACATTCGTTGCCGGCTTAATTGGGGCCTGATAAGACCTTACCAGGACCTTGTCAGGCCCCGATGTAACGCTCAACAATTTCTACTCGGGAATGAATGTCATGGAAACGGGCCAAGTCACGTGATCGCTGTGAAACGCATAACTCCCGTCTTTTGCCTTTTGGACAGTCGGGAGTTTAAAAATCTCTAGGAGCGTTTGACCGAGAGTTTCTTGATCGCCAAGACGCGATGTCAAGCTTCCATTTTACCGTACAACTGTGGTGATATTTCCGACAGTTCCTTAGACTTTTGCGCCCAAGGTTCTAAAGTGGAGGAACTCTAATTCATGCGGAAGGAAACTCGATCAATATCTTCGAACGCGACACAATCGAGAAAGTCCCTTTTAGAGGGGGTCAATGAAATCGAGTTATCCGACTGAGAAAGTTGAGTATTTCGTCACCGGCGATCCGTACGTCGAGTGGATGAAGAAAGTTGTTAAGGAGGGAGTCTCGCTGCGCGCTGACTTCGCATAAGTTCGATAACAATAAGAGAAAATTGCAAGTACTTCTTGATGGTGTAAAAATCTGAAAAAAA
>JAPYZC010003044.1:0-27880 GCA_030522665.1 Ichneumoninae sp. A BG-2022a | reverse complement strand
TTTGCAATTATTATTATGCAAAATTAATCTTCTCAGTACCTTTAGTATACATGATTTTTTCAGATTTTTACACCATCAAGAAGTACTGGCAATTTTCTCTTATTGTCGTCGAACTTATGCGAAGTCAGGGCGCAGCGAGACTCCCTCCTCAATGTAATCGAGACGCGAGTTCGCATCGAGTCCCAGAAACAATCCCGAGCCGTCGCCGACAAACCGAAGAAGTTCCGCTTTTCTCCAACCAGCAATCCTCTAACGAGCCGCGCAAGTGCGACCCGGTATCGCAAATTGATCGTCGCTCCTGTCCCAGCGCAAACGAGAAAATTATACCCACGCGCCATTTATACACCGGACGAAATGATCCTCGATTCCGAGCCGATCCATCATCGTAGACTCGATAGCGGTGTCATCGGCGAAGACGGAAGTCGGGAGAAAAGCGTTTCGCGACGCGATGCGCTCCAAAAAAAAAAAAAAAAAAAAAAAAAAAACCCTTCCCGAGAAGCCTCAGCATCCTCCCGGGTGAACTTTCTTCCGCCGCACCGGACGACTTCGTGCCGTAAGGCGGTGTTAATTATGCCGGTAATTATCTCGCGATAATCAATGCCGCGCGAGTTTGTGCCTCGCTGGCTCGAGCTTTTGCCCACGAGCAGCGGCGCGTTGTCGCTCCTTTCATTCGACGTGCTCCTTCGAGGCGCAAACCGCGGCGCGTCAGCCTCGTTTAAGTAGGTCGCTTCGAGCCATTCGCCAACGCGATTTTATATCAAACCGTCCTGCGCCGCGCGCGCGCGCGCGCAGTTCGTAATACTGTAATACTTCCTCGGGCTCGCATTCGTATCTCGATTATTATATTATCGCGGCGGGGATAATAAAAGAAAATCGCAGCGATTGGCCGCTCGCAGGAAAAAAAGGTCCCCGAAGAGCTATAAATTTCAAACTGCTTATCACTGTCAGCCTGACGACTTCTATCTCTGCGGACACCTTCGGAACGCCCGTAAGGATATCTAGATTTATCCTCGGGAATGGCATTCGCCCGCTCCGCTGCTAATATGACCGAGGCTAATGTGACCATTAATGTATCTCCATGCGATATCGACGCCCCGCCGTTGTTTTATCGAGAGAAATATTATTGATAAATATAAATAAATTCAATAAAATTATTGCCACGACTGGCACGTTTAATGCGTCATGGGATTTTATTTTATTTTTATTTATCTATAGAACGCAGAGCTGCGAGTGTGTCCTGTGTGTTGACACAGATTGCGGACTCGCTGTCCGATCGGGAGCGATAATTCGACCGATGTTTAATCGCTGAAGGGTTCGCTGCATCGAGTTTGTCTCTGCCGAAAAAAAAATATATATATATATATATTTTTTTTTTATTTTCATATGTGTGTGTATGTACGATGGAGGGGACACCGATCGCCTCTTACATCTCACACTTTGTAATGTATCTGCATGCGATATCGACGCCTTGCCGTTGTTTTATAGAGAGAAATATTATTGATAAATATAAATAAATTCAATAAAATGATTGCCACGGCTGGAACGTCGTGGGATTTTTTTTATTTTTATTTATCTATCGAACGCCGAGCTGTGAGTCTGTCCTGTGTGTTGACACAGATTGCGAACTCGCTGTCCGATCGGGAGCGATAATTCGACCGATGTTTAATCGCTGAAGGGTTCGCTGCATCGAGTTTGTCTCGGCCGAAAAAAAAATATATACATATATACATTTTTTTTTCTGTTCATATGTGTGTGTATGTGAGATGGAGGGACACCGATCGCCTCTCACTCCTCGCACTTTGTAATGTATCTCCATGCGATATCGACGCCTTGCTGTTGTTTTATCGAGAGAAATATTATTGATAAATATAAATAAATTCAATGACATTATTTATTTTTATTTTTATTTTTATTTATCTATCGAAGGCGGAGCTATGAGTCTGTCCTGTGTGTTGACACAGATTGCGAACTCGCTGTCCGATCGGGAGCGATAATTCGACCGACGTTTAATCGCTGAAGGGTTCGCTGCATCGAGTTTGTCTCGGCCGAAAAAAAAAATATATATATGTATATTTTTTTATATATATATGTGTGTATGTGCGATGGAGGGACACCGATCGCCTCTCACGCCTCGCACACTCCATGCGGAGCACCGGGTTCTCTCCTTGCTCCCTGCATCGCCGTGCGCTACGTACGCCGCTCGCGTTCCTCACGTTGGCCGACCTTCACCCGGCCGTGCACACGCCATTATGCTCGTTACACCGGTCGCTCGTAATTTACGGTTAACCGAACGTACGAACGGAAACCAAAGAAGGGAAAGACTATCGCGCTCACCCGGGGTGGTAACGAGGTCGCGCGACTAAGATTAATCTTCCTCGATCATCGTTCTCTCCTCCATTCCTCCATTGGATCGAGTCGAGAATTCTTTTATTTTTGTAATTTTGTAATTTTTTCAATTTCTAATGTATTTTCTTCACTTTTTCATTTAAACTTTTTTTTTTATTTTCCCTTGTCTAATGCAAGGAGGCGCGCGAAATGCAACCGCCAGCGCCATTGCGCAAGCTGAAACGAGCAGAGAATAAAAATCGGCGATTTTAATCAATTTTTCAGTCAATTTGCTGCTCACATTTTTTTTTCTTATTGAAGGAAAGAAAGGTAAAACTCTCGTTTTGCCGACGTAGCTCGGAGCTCACAATTTGCATGTAGCAAAACCGGAAGGTGGGGGGGGGGGGGGATGCAAGAGCTAGCGCCATTGCGCAAGTTGAAACCAGAAGCGAATAAAAATAGGCAAATTTAATCAAATTTTCAGTCAATTTGCTGCCCACATTTTTTCTTATTATTTTACGAAAGGAAGGTAAAACTCCAGTTTTGCCGATATAGTTCGGAGCTCACGACTTGCATGTAGCAAATCGGAAGGTGGGAGGAGGTGGAGGGGAAGTGCAAGCGCTTGTGCCATTGGGCAAGTTAAAACTAGAAGCGAATAAAAATAGGCAAATTTAATGAAATTTTCAGTCGATTTGCTGCCCACATTTTTTCTTATTATTTTACGAAAGAAAGGTAAACTCTCGTTTTGCCGACATAACTCAGAGCTCAGAGCAAGACTAGCATGTAGCAAAATCGGAAGGTAGCAAGAAGGGGAGGGGGGGATACAAGTGCTAGCGCCATTGCGCAAGTTGAAACGAGCAGAGAATAAAAATAGGCAAATTTAATCAAATTTGTAGTCAATTCGCCGCTCACCTTTTTTCTTATTGTACTAAAGAAAGGTAAAACTCTCGTTTTGCCGACATAGCTCGGAGCTCACGACTTGCATGTAGCAAAATCGGAAGGTACGGGGGGGGGAGGGGGGATGCATGAGCTAGTCCTGTTGCGCAAATTGAAACCAGCAGCGAATAAAAATAGGCAAATTTAATCAAATTTTCAGTCAATTTGCTGCTGAATTTTTTTTCTTCTTACTGTACGAAAGGAAGGTAAAACTCTCGTTTTGCCGATATAGCTCGGAGCTCACGACTTGCATGTAGCAAAATCGGAAGGTAGCGAGGAAGGGGGAGGGGGTACAGAACTGCACCGAGAGAAAGGCGTGATGGAAGCGAACAACTGTGCGCAAGCCGGGCCGGAGAGTGAGACGAAAGAGAGTAACAAAAATCGTTGTGCCGGTATATGTACAGAAGGGAAGGAAGAGAAAACGAGGAGGCATTTCGAGAGTCTCCAGCATAAGCTGCCGCTCGGGGGACTCGAGACTAGAGAGTACGGTGGAGAGATATATAGGTCCACACACCGTGCACATATCGCGAGCCTCGTTCAACGGAGTTATGAATGGCGACGAGTCGTCCGGTAGACTGGAGAGTATACAGCGAGTGGCCGAGGAGGAGAAGGGGGGGGGGGGGCAAAATGAGGAATGAGCGAATAAGAAATGCAAGCCTCGAGCCACGGGGATGGCAATGTAAACTGAGAATAATGCAAGCGCGAATACGGGTGCGCTGCTTAAATTGGGCGGCGGAAAATTTCGGCGCGAGGTCTCGTTGGATCGGAGCTCGCGATTACCGAAATCCGCGAGCAGAGACGATAAGCTCTTTTTTTAAGAAGGTTTTTAGCTTTGGAAAAGATTTCTTGGCCGCAAAGTCCCATTTTTGCTTTCTTAATTTTACCATTTGTTGCACCGAAAAAAAAAAATCAATGACTCGAGTAAAATTCGCTTGCGGGCTGCCAAAGAAAAAAATTGTTTCAATTTTTACAATCCAATACGGAATTGAAACGATAACATGTCACCTTGGCAGACTTGCCATCGCTGTTTCAATATCACATGGAATTGAAAGCAAAATTGAAAGCAAAATTGAAAGCAAAATTGAAAACAGAATTAAAAGCAGAATTGAAACCCGAATTGAAAGCAGAATTGAAATAAGAATTTTTTTTTGGCAGCCCCCAAGCAACTTTTTTTCAGTATGTCAATAATGTATATTAAAGAAGAAAGAAATGTTGACATTTATGTTTCAAAGAACGTTCCTTGAATGCGCAACCTATTTTTTTACCGTAGGCGATATATGAAGGCTCCGACGAATTTTTGGGAAAGACAGTAAAATATATTTTTAAATCCGATTGAATGTCTTTCCACAAACGAGCAGCGTTGAAAGTTCGAGGGCGTCGAGCAGACCCGGCCGGTCTTCCCTGGGCTTCACCCGAAAGACGAACGGGCGTTAGAAAGCGACGGAGAATTCTCGCTGGCATTTCGAGTGTGTTCGCAGCCTCCAGAAACACCGGAAGCGTGCCCGAAGCGTACGGTGCACTCTCCGAGGAACGCCCGAGACTTATGAATGGTGACCTCTCAACAGAACATATGTACGTCGGGACTCGTGAGGAATACTCGGCTCCTCGGCGCCGTGGCCCTTTCTATGCGTGGGCGTCACCGGCTCCCCGAATAAACCGTGTTTGCCCTCCGCTCTCGCTATCTTGATTATTATCCTACGTGACCGGGCAACCGACGACGACGACGATGAGCAACGCTACAATCTTTTTCATTCGTAATGGGATCGCGTGGAACGCGGAAACATAAAGCCGAAACGAGAGTACACTAACGACCGACGACTCGCTAGCGAACCTAAACGGTAAACACGATTTGTACATTTGACAAACTTTTTTGTTCGCCAACGCTCACGGTAAAGAAAAATTTCTACATTTGACAAACTTTTTTGGTCACAAACTTCCAGGGTAAAACGGCTTTTAGGAACAAACTTTTTTGGCCAGAAAGTTTCACGGTAATAAAGATTTTTTAAATAAACTCTTTTGTCCGGAAACGTCCACGGTAAAAATGATGTTGCAAACTAACTTTTTTTAGCCACAAAGGTCCACGGTAAAAAAGATTCTGCAAACTAACTTTTTTAGCCACAAACGCCCACGGTAAAAAAGATTCTGCAAACTAACGTTTTTGTCCACAAACGTCCGCAATTATTTTCTTGTCAATTTCACAAAAAATATTTCTATCATTAATAGACATTCTTGTAAAAATGATCAATATTATTTTGTGAAATTAACAAGAAAAGAATTGTGAACGTTTGCGGACAAGAAACGTCGGTAGCAATTTTACTGTGTAACGTTGTGCCGAGTTCGCTGACTTCGTAGGAGAAACAAACGAAAATTATATAATGTTTTTTTTTTCCTCTTTCCCTTTCGAGTAATTTCCCCGCGGACGGTACGAAGGTTCGACGAACGAATTTCCCATCGGCTGCTTCGCCGATGGAGCCGTCGAGAGCGTGTATTTAATGTCGAAGGCAAAAATCGTGCCGACAGACAATGGGGCTGGGTGACCCGCCGGGGCGAAAGGTCGCTCGGCAGGATCGTGACCCATAGATCATTCCGATCTCAAATGATCCAGTTTCCTGCTCCCCTCTTTGCCGGGAGAGGGAAACCTCCTTCATTCCTGAGCCGAGCCTTGGCATCGGCACTCTCTCGAACTCCCGTCGACCTTTCACCTCGCTCTCCTACGGGGTGAAGGTACCCGTAAGTGAATGTATCGGGATCATTACTCGAGCGTCCAATTTTCGAGCCGTAATTCAAAAGTGACGATGAAAGTTCGATAAGTCTTCTGATCTAATGAAATACGAATCGTGAATTGGACATTTTGAAAACTAGCCAATTTTCGTTATACAGATTACACTCGCTCCTTAACTTCGAAAGAAACTCGAATTGTTCGGACTCTCGCGAACAAGAATAAAATTTGGCCGATGGATTTCTTTCTATCCGGTTTAAAACTTATATAATTTTTAACGAAAACGTGTTATAAAAAATTTTCAAGCTTTTTCATTGGACACTTCGAGTTTGTCCATTGAAACTCGAATTTTATTCTTGTAAAAGATGGTTCACTAAATTTTTCGTTCGGTTTAAAACTCAGATGATTTTTAACAAAAAAAAAGTGTAATAAAAAAATTGATTTTCAGCCTTTTCATGGATAGTTTGAGTTCGTCCATTGAAGCTCGAATTTTATTCTTACAAAAGATGGTCCACTGAATTTTTTGTTCCGTTTAAAACTCACATAATTTTCAACAAAAAAAGTGTAATAAAAAAATTTCAGCCTTTTCATGTATAATTTGAGTTCGTCCATTGAAACTCAAATTTTTCGGTCTCCTACGAACAAGAGTAAAAATATCATCCACGGATTTTTTTCCGGTTTAAAACTCACATAATTTTTCACAAAAAGGCGTACCAAAAAAAAAATTGATTTTCGGCGTTTTCATCGGCAATTTCTGTTCGTCAATGGCGACTCGAATGATCCTCGAGGCGCCACAGTCGTTCTCGATTAAACGGTGCACGGGACTGTACTCGTACATCAGCTTTGTTCGCGATGGCAAAAACTGTATTCCACCGACGTTACGATCCAGCTCGGACCGCTCGATCGAGCGATCGAGATTGCGAACGAAATAGAACCGGCGCACGATATTCTCGGTCTGTTCTATTTGTCGATGGGCCCGATCCGCTTCTGCAGCCCCGCTGGCGTCGCAGCCGAAGGGAGAAGCGGAAACTCCGGGGCTCGCGATAGTTATCCCGGAAGTGAACGAGCTAACCAGCTTCTTCGAGCACTGTTATTAACTACATGTATTTTTTTTTTTAATCAATGTCTTACCGGCCGAGTTGGTAACGCGCTGTGTGTATCCCATCGGAATTCCCACCCGATGAATTATTAACCCGGTAGAATTCGTAATCGAACACTCGTAACCGGGCGCTATCTCGGCGCTGAGATAAACGAAGAAGCTACCCGCGATATCTTCGGCGGCGCGCTGCGGATTTATCTCGCCGTTATTTCTAAGAACCCTCGGGCCGGCATGGGGCGAGGATTTTTCGCTGTTCCATCGCCAGGGGATTAACGAGAATCATCGAATCGAACAAACGCATCACCGGAGTAAGCGATCAAATCGTTAATGAACATTCGACTACGCTAAATTCCGCGCAGACGAAGAAACTACCCGCGATAACAGGCGGATTCATCGAGCTGTTATTTCCAAGAACGGCGGGCCGGAATGGGGCGAGGATTTTTCGCTGTTCCATGGGAAGGGGATTGAAATCATCGAGTTGAGTAACTGCATCGCAAAAGTAAGCGATCAAATCGTAGCTGAGGATTCGAGCCCGCCAAATTGCGCGGAAACGAAGACCTTACTCGCGATATCTTCGGCAGTAAGCTGCGGATTTTTATCTCGGTGTTATTTCTAAGAACGGCGCGGCGGGATCGGGCGTGGATTCTTCGCTGTTCCATCGCAAGGGGATTGACGAGAATCATCGAATCGAGTAACGGCATCGCAAAACTATACTGAGAAAAATGATTTTCTATTGTAGCGGAGTTCCCTGGAGCAACGTCTGTATAGAGAGTTTTGCCTAAAACGGGGTTTTTGGGCAAAACTAAATTTTCCAATCATTTTTGGATCGAACAAGGCGGAAAAACTGGGCAGAAAAGCCTGATGTATCCGATAGGGCGAATTCGAGCATCCGAAAATTATTGGAAAATTACGTTTTGCCCAAAAACCCCGTTTTGCCCCGTTGCCCCATTTTGCCCCGCTCTACCCTATATATTCAATTGGTTAAACTATAATTAAGGTTGCAACAATGATTGTTTGTCATTGTCGTAACTATAAAATCTGTATGTTCTTCTTGGGAACTCTTTTTTTATGGTAAAAAGTCAGTGTTATTGCTTTTACTATGCATTTTTTTTCCGTGTAAGCGATCAAGTAGTTACGAAAGATTCGAGCCCGCGAAATTGCGCGTAAACGGAGAAGTTACTCGCGATATCTTCGGCAATAAGCTGTAGATTTATTTCGCTGTTATTTCTCAGAACCGCGCGTCGGGATGGGTTGAAGATTTTTCGCTGTTCCATCGCAAGAGGATTGACGAGAATCATCGAATCGAGTAACGGCATCGCAAAACTATATTGAGAAAAATGATTTTCTACTATAGCGAAGTTCCCTGGAGGAACGTCGGTATAGAGAGTTTGAGATCGTATATATTCAATGCGTTAAACTATAATTAGGGTTGCAATAATGATTGCACCCAGAGAAATAATTTATTTGACCGCCACCGTTTATTTGGTTTAAGTAAAATATTTATTTCATTTAAACAAATATTTATTTTAATTATGTAAATAGTTACTTAAATGAACTAAATAGTTATTAAATCAAATAAATATTTCAGTTAAACCAAATGAACGGTGGCCGTCAAATAAATAATTTTTCTGGGTACGTTTGTCATTGTCGTAACTATAAAATCTGGATGTTCTCCTTGGGAACCCTTTTTCACGGTAAAAACTCAGTGTTGTAGCTTTCACTATGAATTTTTTTCTCAATGTAAGCGATCAAATCATAATTATTAAGAAGTTACGCGCGATATCTTCGGCGGAACCTTAGGGCTGATATGGGGCGAGGATTTTCCGCCGTCCCATCACGAGGCGATTAACTAGAATCATCGAATTGAGTGACAGCATCACAAGAGAAAGCATTCGAGTCGTTACTGAATATTCGCCTTCACCAAATTCCATTTTCATCCAGACAATAAACTCCATAATCGGCTTCCCAATTGCAGCGTCCTGACCGCTCATTTCCATGGGGACTTTGTAGTCGACAGCCGGCTACTTTTTTCCAACGATTTTCGAATGTTGCCTCGAAGAGCCGATCGAAGCCCCGGAGCACGTGCGTCTTCCGGGATTCAGGCCGTGGCTGGAAGAGAGCTCGAAGAAAGTGCACGGCGCATCGAACGGAGGAGTATGCACACTCTCTCGTCCCGTCTCGCGGCTTTCATGTTTATAAGGATACCGTTGTATATTCTTCTCCCGGCTCCGGCGTGGAAGTGGAGCATTGTTATGCTAAGCGAAGAAGCGTGTCGCCCCGTCGGGGCGAGCTGCGAAAAGGATCTCTCGGGCCGTGTGTCTGCCGTCTGTACAATGTAAGTAAGCCTGGAACGAAGACGAAGTTATCCTCTCCGGGGCCAGACCTATTGCCGCGGAACTGTTGTTCCGTCCCGAGGAGCCCCGAACATCCAGCTTCTTGGCCAATCCCCTTCGACCGAGAAACCGAACCGAACAGCTGGCGGCCCAGCCGAGACCGCTGGCTGGCGGGCAGCTGCGAGGCTCGTCCTTCGCAGGATGTTTCCTCGGTTGCACGAACTCGGCCAGCTCGTGCTCCAAACGCGCCCGCGAGACTATGGAATTTTTCTCTTTCACAGAGAAGCGAACACAGGAAGAAAAAAAGAGAGACGAAATACGACGATGGGAGAAGAAAGCGTCGAGAATAAAGGGAAAACCCTCGAGTTCCTCTCGTCGAGAAAAACCCCCACAAAGGACGTAACCGGAGAAGGTCGTTAATAACGATTTCAGGAATTTTTTCGGTAATTCACGGAATAGCGTGGCTGCACGGTGTTTTAGTAGAGATTCGGATGGTTGAGGACTTGGAGCGCTTCGCACTGGGCAAATGAGTGCTACGTTCTTTTAAGTTGTTTGTGCAAACTTTTAGGCATCTGTTGATTATAGTGGATGGTTATTTGTGTTGCAGCAGATGACGTTGACCTAGAGAGACATTAGTTGTAATCGATTTGCGAAAATATTAACTTGTTTGTGCTAATTTTCTAAATATTCGTTCAGTTTTTTCAAAGAATAATACGTAATTTTTGCTCGATTTTAATGTTTTACGGCTCAGTCTCTTCCTTGAAAGATGCTCTACGAATTCACCGTCCAGATTTTCGATAGTATTTTCCGTTTAAAAATGACAGTCTTTTGTTTATCCATCGAAGAAATTCCTTCGTAAAAAAACAGCTGCCATTTTTAAACGGAAAATGCTATCGAATATCCAGACGGTGAGTTAGTAGAGCATCTTTCGAGCAAGAGAACGAAACGTAATACATCAAAATCGAGAAAAAATTACGGATTGTTCTTTGAAAAAACTGAACGAGTACGTAGATTTAAAAAATCAGCCCAAATCAGTCAATATTCTTGCAAATCCATTGCAATTAATGTTTTTCTGAGCTAAAGACATGCAATACAAACAACCATCCACTACAATCAACAGCCGCCTAAAAGTTTGCACAAACGACTTAAAAAACGTGGCACCCATTAGACTAGTGCTAAGCGCTCCAAACTCCTTAAGGCTCCTCGTGTGACATTCGGACGCTCTCTCTCTTCGCCGTCGACCATGGAGATATGTAATTCGTGCCCTCGGGCCTGTAATTTTCATTGGATCGTCGGAGCGTCTAACGACGGAGCCTCACATTAAAAAAAAAAAAAAAAAATGTATAAAAAAGAAAAAAGTTGAGAAAGGTCGAGGTTTCGAGACCTCGATTCGTGGACCGTTGATCGTGAGAGGAGCGTATGCGCGCTCGGTACATCATTGCCGCAGCGGTTTTTCTCCTCGTTAGCACTCGGCGAACGCGCCGTCAGCGGTAACAGCGGTGCAGAAGCCGGGCCGTGTGCGGCGCGGCGTCGACAGCGCGGATCTCGTTTTCCCCGCGGAGGTCACCCACGAGTTCTCTCTCCGGAGGAGCGCGACAGTGTTCGACTGCCGACGACGAGGAAGCTAATTGCGCGATGCCGTTACCGTTATTTTTCCAGATGGCACCGCGTCGGAGAGAACTCGCCCGCGCGTCTAGCCGGGCGCGCGCTGAGAGACCGACGTGTCGCGTCTGTCCCGCCGCCCGGTTCCGTCCTCCGTATCCAGAGCGTACCGCATTCCCGGGCCTCTGTGCACGACCGGGCGACGATCTTGCGCGCTATCGCGGATCCTCGGGTTTCGATCCGATCGAGTCGGACCGGTCCGATCTTATCGGACCGCAGCACGCTCCGCTCGGAATGTCGGAGTGGAAAAAATTTTAATCTGCTTTAACCCTTCATTCGAGCGACGACTTTGAGAAATGAAAGAAACTTTGAGAAATGTTATCTTCACTGTAAAAAATGTTATGAAATTTACAACACGATTAATGTACAAAGTTATATGAAATATACAACCTTGATACACGAAATTAGAATTCATATACATTGTAGTTGAATTTTAATAATTTAATCTCAAATGCAATACCTGTATATTAAAATCACCGATGGTGGCATTGAAAATTAAGACATCCGTATATGAAGATTATGTTATTATTACAAATATTATACAAATAATATTGTTTTTAATATACCGGTAACGCAATATTCTTACGTACGTGTCAATGAATGCATAAAACTTCATATACATTTACGAATTTTCAAACAGAAATTTTTTTGTGTTGGAGGGAGGCTCGAGGAAAATGTCCAAGGTATGTACGGGACCCTCCGAGGACGTCATAGAAATTCGGTGATTTTTTATTCCGCTGAACTCGAGAGATAAAATACTTCGAGGTGTTAGACGTGTGTGGCAGGAAAGTTCCGTTGCTTCTGACCAAAATTCACTTTTTTTTGGTAGTGGTAAGAGAAATTTATTGTCAATGCTGTAAATTTAATGTACCGGAATGGAAGGTTTTATGCACGAACTGGTACATTAAATTTAATGCACAATTGTGATAAAAAATGAATATACTTTTTCATTGAAATTAGAGTAAATTATTCGAAATAAAGTATTTCCAGTGGTTTTAATAAACTGAACATTAATTTTTCATCACAATTGTACATGCAATTTAATATACCAGCTTGTGCATAAAAACTTTCACTTCGGTACATTCAATTTCAAACGATTTTATTTTTTTTTTCAATGAATGCTATACATTTTAATGAATACTGTACACAGTTATCATCCGGTACTAGTTTTGTACCTAACGATAATTGTACACTTTGACAAAGGGCCATCGACCCAAGTCTAATCATTATTTTATTTTACAATCTTAAAAAAAATGTGTTAAATTGCTTAAATGAAACTAGCTAATTTGCATGACATTCTTCGATATTAGACGATTCTGATAATTTTTTTTTCTTTCAACCTTCCTTCGAAGAGATATCTCGTCTCACCCCTCGGATACGTGCTGCATTAAAACCGCGCACAAAAACTCCGATAAGATTAATTTTTTTCCTCTCCTCGGAGATAATCCTCCGTGCACAGCGAGCCTACAATTAGCAGCGGCCGATCTCAAGGGTGGGCTCATCTATTCAACGATCGTAAAATTTCATAGAAAAAATTATATATATCTTTTTTCCACTTTTTACATCGCCCACCGTTATCAGCTCGTGCCTTCGTGCGATAAAGGGGGGGGGCAAATGGTCCACTCTATATCTTCGTGAGTTTACGACAATTTCATCGTACCTTCTAATCTCTGCGTTTCTCGAGCGAGCATCGAGAGATTCGAAAGCGATATTTACCCCGATGCAAGAAGAATAACTGAGCGCTTTATGCAGGTCCCTGCATTATCTCGGAGGATCGGCGGGTCCGCGATCTCGAGCGTTGCAATAAAGTCCCGCGATTTAAATACCTCGAACGAACAGTTTTGTCGCACGACCGCTCGCTTTCTCGCGACTGTACGTAACAGTACCGCGCTAATAGGTAATTGAGAATAGAGCTTCCCCCCCTTCCGCCCCCCCGCGACAATCACGACTCGCGAGATAATAACAAGCCACTGTCTTCGGTTGTAATTTTCCCAGTGTCGCGAGCGAAACACACTAGCAGCTGGCAGAAGCTCGACGACGGTGAGAAATATATAACGGAGTGGGGCAAAATGGACCATTAAAAAAATCGGTAAAAAAAATGGTCCGTTTTGCCCCGTTCTCCTCTAATTTCTCCGAAAGGACAATCGAGCTTTTCGCTGCGACTCTTCCGATGAATATTCGCTTCGCTCGGCAACGGCGTGAAGATTCACAGCCACGACGGCATGACATCGGGCACACGGCCGTGGCCAGGAAGTCTCCGAACGATCGGAGATAACCATCATCAACCGCTCCCGCTTACTGTATATACAATATATATATATATATGTCTCGTGTCTCCGTTCCAGTGTAACAATTTTTCTCGTTCCGCCGGGGCCCGGCGTAAATATAACGGAACCCGAAAAAAATGAGATCCCGATACCTAAGTCTCGCCGTCCGGCGGGTCGAGACTATTATCGGTCGGAAGTACAGATAAAAAAAATGTTTTATCTTTTAACTCCCGACTTCCCGCTAGGACGGAAAAAACGGGAGTTATGCGTTTCACTGAGGCGCCCCGATTTTGCTGTTTCCGTTGTCTCCGGTGTTTGCCGGAACGGCTGAATGTCTCTTGACAGAATTTGGCACATTAGTTCTGTGGGTGTGGAAGTGTGTTCGATGGATTGGAAAAATTCGATGGAGATAACTAACTTCTAAATTATCTAAAAAATGCTGCACAACTGCAGTGCATTAAATTCACTCAACGCATAGGACAACCTTGAATTCACGTCCCGTTGCGTGTATGCTAATTTATTTACATATTGAAATTAGTTTAGGCGTTCTTTTCAATTATTATTAGTTTTTATTTACTCATATTAGTAGTTTTTATTTATTCAAATTATTATTTTTCATTTGTTTATCTTAGCGTTTCCGCGTTTTGGTTAACATTATTTATTATTCTTTAAAAAGGATGAAAAAAAAAATGTTCTAAAAATTTAAAAACTTCAAACTGCAAAAGGAATTTAATTAAAAAAATGTATTATACAATTCTATAGTTCTGACTCGATCGCTGCAGTGTAACGTCATATTCGCATAGTTATATATCTGAGCGATACAATTCCTAATATTGTGGTTCTCTGATAAGATATATTATTTTTTATTTCTATGTATTTTAATTAACGAAAATTAATTTTATGTCTTTAAAATTTGTAAATAATTAGAATGTCCTCCCGCACAGCCTCAGCCCATTGTCTCTCGAAGACGCGTTCATTGAAAGGGGGGGGGGGGGGAGCCAACGGTGCGTCCCGTCTCGTTCCCGAGGTTTCGATTTAAATACAGGTTCTCGAAGTGAGCGTGCGGGCCAATAAATAACGGCACCGAGCCGCAGCCTATTGAGACCGTGCCTCGACGTTGTTCGAGACGCGATGTACAAGACGCGAATCGAACGACGCTGCTCGGCCCGGGCGACGACGAGACCGATGAGATTTTGCGCCGCGGTCGGTCCACCGCGAGACGAGATCGTTTCCTAAAAGGCGGCACGGCGACCATCCATCCATACCTATATGTATATTTTTTAAATATTATATTCAGTCGCGTGGGCGCTTTGGCTGAAGTGATAAATATTTGTCGGAAAGGCCTTCGTCGTCAAGGTATTATTTACTTTAAAAAAAAAAACAAAAAAAAAATCAATGACTTTTTAGTGTCGACTCGTCCTCGTCTCGCGCACCCCCGCAGTAAATACAATAAAGCGTGACAAGCCCGGCTCGGCTCGTAATTATTCTTCGACCGATGAGAATAAGAAAGGAGCGTCGCTAAATGAAAGCGGTTTTTTTTTTTTAGCTAATATACGACCGTGCATCGGAGTCCTTGTGTGAAGAGGGGAGGGCAGCGTCTTTTTTTTTTTTTTTTTTTTTTCAAAGTGAGCTTTGTGCATGGACTCTTCGTAAAAGTAATATTTCGACGTCTCGCGCCAGGACGAGGGGAACTCGAGTGTCTTCCGCTATCGGGGTCATCGGGCTTCGGCTGGCTGAAAGGAAGACAAACTCTCCTCGAGGTGGATACGTGTACGGTATCTCTCACAGTCGGGAGAGGTTAACTTATACGAGATGCGCCTCGGGAACGAACGACGGCTCTCAGCTGCGACGTTAAACGACATTGTTCCGAAGAGGACATTCGTCGTATTTTTTTTTATTTTTGTTCTTCAAGACAGTTTTTTCATCGTCTCTTCGGCCTTTTCGATGGACTGAGGGCGCCGACAAGAATGTGAACAAATTTAATTATTTTATTTTATTCTTTATTTAAATAAACTTTACGAGATAAACTCGATAATTAATAATTATTATTTTTTGTGACTGTTTCAATCTATCTCACAATTTCTTCATGATTCATTTTTGTTTTGTTTTTTAAGCATTTTTTCATCGCTTTTTCGGCCTTTTGGATAAATTGTAGTAAGAAAGTAATTAATTTCATTATATTATTTCATTGTGTATTTAAATAAACTTTACGGGATAAGCTTGATAAATAACTGCGTCCTCGGAACAACTCGATGAAACATCGTCGAATTATCGTTATTATCATTATTATTATTATTTGTGACTTTCAATTTATCCCACGCTTCCTTCCAAATTTTTTTCTACCCGTTCTTCCACCTTTGACACGCACACGTGTGCGTTCGCCTTAAGCTTTTTATTTTCCTAACGAACAATCGTTTCAATTAAACATCCTTTCCGCTAATTTTTTTGTCACTCTATTTTTCCTTCTTTTTCTACTAATTTCTCTCAGTGAGTACAAACTCGCCGGATATAAATATCGTGTGGCAAAGTGCATACCAGACGCGCTCCGAATTCTCCGCCCGGCCACAGGCTATTTTCGACCCACGCCAAACTCTCTATTCCTCTCTGTCTCCAAGCCTCTCCATCCCTATTTCCCTCCGCGCGGCTGGACCAGCTGGGGACATCGACTTTGCCGCAAATAAAAAAAAAATTTTAATCATTTTAAAAAATAAAAAAAATTCTTAGTAATCCAAAAAAATGTTTGACGATTCCACGATCAACATGCGGTTTTCCTATCACGCAGGCTCTTCACGTCTCTAGCCGCGACTCGCTGCAGTCGCGTCGATTCGTGCCTCGATGCATTGATAATAAAACAGCGGCGACGGAGTCTCGTTAAGCTCGCGTCGTTATGCGAGTCGGCCTCAAATTAATCGCATAAAATCTCCGAGCGCGACGTTGGTTCGATCGAGCCCGGTCGAGTTCACACACGTGGCACCGCGGGGAAAAACCGGGTCGATTGAAAAAAAAATTATTCTCCGCGCAGGGGCGTGTCGAGGAAAAAAAAAATAAAACATTGAATCAACGATCGGTCGAGAGGGAATGAAAGAAGTTCGCGGAAAGCTGCGCCACGGGTTCGGCGGGCTTGTTTGGAGTGCGAGCACGTGGTCAAATAATTTATCGACACATAGTGTGCACAGTGTGCAGCGAAAGAACGAGAGCGCCCTCGATCGGTGCACGATCGAGAGGAAAAAAAAATAAAAAATAAAAAAATCATCGCTGGCTAGTGTACGATAGCTTATTTACATTCGCGAATGACGCCCGGGGAGGTCGGGTGTAGCCATAATATTTACCGGCGTCGCTCTCCGGCACCGTTATATATTTCTTATTGCTCCCGTTTCTCGTCCCGGCCGTCGTATCGACGGTTTCACCGATTCTCTTCGTGCACCATAAAGTTTCCGACTAAAGTTCGAATTTTATGTCCACAAAAAAAAATCTACATCACATAAAACCTCTTTGAAGATGAATATTTGAGAAATAAACTTTCTGGCCCGAAACTGATCGACGCTAGTAACGGAAAAAGAAATACAAAAAAAGAGACAAAAAAATAAATTCGCTATTTTTTTTATTTTTTTTTATTCTTTATTTAAATAAACTTTACGAGATAAGCTTGATAATTGACTGTGTCCGAGGAACGACTCGATGAAACATCATCGAATTATCGTTATTATTATTATTATTTGTGACTTTCAATTTATCCCACGCTTCCTTCCAAATTTTTTTCTACCCGTTCCACCTTCGACACGCACACGTGTGTGATCGCCTTAAGCTTTTTATTTTCCTAACGAACAATCGTTTCGGTTAAACATCCTTTCCGCTAATTTTTTTCTCGTCCCGGCCGTCGTATCGACGGTTTCACCGATTCTCTTCGTGCACCATAAAGTTTCCGACTAAAGTTCGAATTTTATGTCCACAAAAAAAAAATCTCCATCACATAAAACCTCTTCGCAGATGAATAATTGAGAAATACACTTTCGGCCCGAAACCGATCGACGCTAGTAAAGGAAAAAGAATTACAAAAAAAAGGGACAAAAAAAGAAATTCCCAAGATTTATACGATTTGAGGTGAAATAAATCGTCGGGTGAACGTGCTCGATCGATGTCCCGAGCGATTCACACCGACGAATGACTTCCCGTCGCTGTTGTCGCGAGAGTTGAAAGAAAATTCGATACTCGATACGGGGCACGTTTTACCGTGATCTCGGACTCGAGCGATGGATCACGATCACGACCTGCATAAACTACAGATATCCGATCGCTGTTCGCCTTCCTCGATTCAGCCTGCTTTTTCGAGACCGGAGATCGGTGAAAAGGGTACGGGAGGGAAAGAGCTCGGGTGTGTGTGTGTGTGTGTACGTGTGTGTACCTTGTTCGCCCGATTTCGCGGGATCCGAGAGTACGAGTATCGAACCGGTCGGCCATTGTCTTAATTACATCCTGATCTCGAGATCGATCCGGCGATATATCGGCAACTCCGCACGGATGGCTTACCGCGAGGGAGAGACTTAATCTCCGGCTTAAATCGTCAGTTTGTATCGCGCGATCGCACTTTGAGCCGAGAGCGTGATAATGGATCGATAAAATAACAGGACAAACAATGAACAAAAAATGTTTACTATTTTTTGTTTTGTTTCTTTTTCTTTTTTTTTAAGGTTGCTCTAAAATCTCGGACGGGTTTGATTGGAATTTCAGACTTCGGAATCGCACTTTGAGCCGATCGATCGATAAAATATTTAAACAAATTTTTTTTTATAAAATTAGAATTTTTTTTTCGTTGTATAGATCGCTGTAAAATCTCGAACGGGTTCGATTGGAATTTGAGGCTTCGGAATCGCACAAAGTAGTAAAGAAAAAAACATTCTTAATTTTTGTTTTGTTTTGTTTTAGAGATAGTTCTGAAAGCTCGAGTCGCTACGATTCTAATTTGAGACTCCAGTTTCCACGTCTGATACCTCTCTCTCATTGAATTTCATTCTTATTTCAAAGAGGGACAAGTTTGCTCTTACGTTATCAGGCCTCTCAATCTGTTTCTCCGTTCTACCAACTTAAAAGGCTTCACTTCACGCCTAACGAAATCGGCAAGTCTCGCCACAGCATTTCAACCTAATATCAATAATAATGTAAAAAAAAAAAACAACGAAAATGTAAACGAAACTAATTACGTCAATCGAATTAAAGATAATATATTCTCAGCAAAGTATAAACGCTCCTACAAGACTCCGTTAGTCTTTTATTTATTTATTTGTCTTTGAACAATCATCCACACATTTGACGTGATAACATTATCGTCTCTTTTTTTTCCTACACTTACTATGTAGGGCTGCCCGTTGGAGAAACGGAATAGGACCGGAAACGGCGACCGCGATTACGCGGTAGTAAATTATTATCGAGATTGGCTCGCGGTGATTTTGTCCGTGACCCTGGCGGATCGGCGACCGGACGGGAATTCACTGTGAAAACAGTGCGGAGAGAGAGAGAGGAGGACGCAGCGCGATCGTATGGAAATTAATTTTAGAAACGACGATCGAGAGGCGAGCTCGTCTCGTTCGATTCACGACGGCCCGCGGCGATGCGCGCGCAGCCCCCATGACCTTGGTCCATCCGCACGAAGAAAACGCACGCGGGAGTGTGCGTATTATTCCGTACCGTTTATACACACAGCGCTGACCGATCGAGCTTCCAACTCTACACTGTCCGACGACGAGCCTCTTTCGGAGAGAGCCCAAACGGAGGTCGTAAAGAGTATATAACGCTGCCGCTGCCGCGAAGTGTCTCGACCTCGATCTCGCGCGCGCTCCGTGTGTCCCGGCGCACCGAGAAGGCACTTTCTTTCTTCGGGAGGAATCAGGACCCACGGCAACCGCCGTCGCTCGGCGTGACCGGGTCTCCGATCTTTCGGCTCGCACACACAGCAACTTCCTCCTACCTCTCCTCGTCGCTGTTATTCCAACGGTGTTCTTTTTTTTTTGTTTCATTAAAAAAACACAATTTTATGTCTGCGATGTGTGTGTAAAACCGTCCGAGAAATCCCTAAATTGACCCGCGCTCTACGACCTATTCTCCTCGATCGTCGAATCTAACTATTTCGACGAGGATCGTGTTTGTTTTCCTTTACTAACGATTATCGCTTGGAAGTCAATAAAAAAATGATCTTTTTTCCATTATTGAAATCAGTTTTGATTATTTCATGGCATTGGACAATAATTGGAAACACTTTCTCGATTTTTTTTTCTCGGCATTTTTCCATCTGCTTCTGCTCGTCACTGTTATTACAACGGTGTTCGTTTTTAATTAAAAAAATTATCTGTAGTATATTTGGGCAAATCCGTCCGAGAAATCCCTAAATTGACCCGCGCTCTACGACCTATTCCCCTCGATCGTCGAATCTAACTATTTCGACGAGGATCATGTTTGTTTCCCTTTACTAAAGATTATCGCTTGGAAGTGAATAAAAAAATGATTTTTTTTTCATTATTGAAATAATTTTTCATTATTTCATGGGATTGGACAATAATTTAAAACATTTTCTCGAAATTTTTCCGTCTGCTTCTTCTCGCCACTGTTATTACAACGGTGTTTTTTTTTTAATAAAAAAATTATTTCTAGTATATTTGGGCAAAACCGTCCGAGCAATCCCTAAATTGACCCGCGTTCTACGACCTATTATACTCGATCATCGAATCTCGTCGAACTACTTCGACGAAACAGATTTTCGTTTCTCTTTACTAAAGATTATCTTTTGGAAGTGAATTTCACTGAAAAAACAATTTTTTTTGTCCGTTATTGCAATTTTGGGGCTGAAATCGTTTTTCATTGTTGTAGGGGATTTCACAAGAAAATAATTTAAGGCACTCTCTCGGCGTCCGATCTTTCGGCTCACACACTCACACGCTCCGCGACACGAACTTCCTCCTATTATTCTAACGGTTCTTTTTCATATAAACAAAAAATTATCTCCAAGATATGTGTGCAAAACCGCCTGAGAAATCCTTTAATTGACCTACGTTCTACGAACTTTTGCTCAAGCATCGAATCGTACTATGTATTTCAACGAGACAGATGTTTGTTTCCCTCCACTAGAGATGATCGTTTGGCAGTAAATTTGTCTAAATTTTTTTTTCGATTCGTTATTTTTATTGTTTCATGAAATTGCACATAAATCAAATTGCAGGCATTAAGGAATTTATTCTCAAACAATTTCACGAACGCCATTCTTTTTATATAAAAAAGAAAATAAAAATTTATTTCTCTTGTATGTGTGCAAAACCTCCCGAGAATTCCGTAAATCGAGCCACGTTCTACGACCTATTCTCATCGATCATCGAATCAAACTATTTCGACGAGACAGATCTTTGTGTCCCTTTAATACAGATGATCGATTGACAGTCAATCTCTTTTAAATCAATTTTTTTTCGATCCGTTATTGACATTTTAAGTCTGAAACAATTTTCCATTGTCTCATTTGATCGAGCAAAAAAAATGTCGAGGAATGATCGACTTTGTTTAAAAAAAATTTTACGCCCGCCATTGTTTTTTTCCGAGTTAAATCGTGGATAATAAAAGTCCTACGGTCGAGCCGGAAGTCGTGTGTAACCGGCCCGTCGGGGCATCGCACAGTGCGCGGTCCGCGACAGACGCGGGGACCGACAAGACGATCCCCGACCTCGTCGGGTCAGCTCTCGAGAGCAGCGGCGCAGCGCATCGAGCTCGTTCAGACAGCGAGAACGGGAGTTCTCCGATAGACTATTACACTAAACTATGTACCGCCGAGGAAACGAACGAGCGCGAAGAGTAGAAGAGAAGAAAAAAAAACGTAGGCGAAAGAAGATCCCGAGCATGTACGGTGGACGTTGTACGTTGTTTTTTTCTTCAAACTCGAGTATCATCGTGTTGTAAAGCGACAGTGCTAAAACTTACCGTGCGAAAGGCTGTTCCTCGACCTCGTAGAGTTCCTCGAGGGTCTGTTTTGAAAGAAGCCTCTCCAGACGCTCGGGCGTGGGAGCGAGGTGGCCCGGGATGCTGGTAGTCTCGAAGAGCCGATCGGCAGTCATCGCTGTGCCGCGGAGCGTCGTCAACGACGCGCGCCTTATCACAGATAAACAGAAGAATAATCCCAAAAGAGTGGCTGGACTCCGTCGACGAGGGGGAGAGGGGGGTTTCACAGGCACACAGGTCGAGTTTCGTTCGTTTCCGTAAGAGCACGACTTGAACCGAACGCGACGAAAAAAATAACCGAACTCAGTTTCAAACTCGGAACGACAATGAAAACTAACGATCTAATTCCTCCTGGACCGATATATCGTTGCCGAATATATCAGCGTAAAAAACTTAGCACCACGTCACTGTAACGCGCGATGAGCCTCACGGCGTTACGCATCATCACGGAATGTAAACGCTTCGTATTATCTTGCGAATTATTATTTTATTTTCGAAGCTCTCTAACGCGATCGAACTGACCGGACTTCGTAACGACTATTTCGCCGCTCTTTCGTTAGCCATTTGTGTCACGAAATGCCGGATACGATAGATTTATTATTTACTTTTGATATTTATCTGTTGTCATTGGACGAGCGGATTAAGTTTGCTAAACACGCGGCCGGGGACTTGGACGTCGTTTCGCTACTGTACGAGCGGGAATATAAAGCGAGATAGCACGCGTTCGCGCGAGCTACAACACACGCGACCACTCCCACTGGCGGTTGACCAACAATTGAACGGTGCGCCGCTCTTCGCTCGACGGCTTGCCCCCACCACTGACGACTTCCCGTGCTCCCCGTCGAGTCTCTCCCGTAGCGGCGGAACGGCGAGTGAGGGAACGCGCTTCGCTCGCTCCCCCCACCGCGCCGCCAACGGTCGCTCGGCCCGCTCGGGCCGACTGCCGAGGCTCGCCGGAGATCGCCGAACCGTGCCTACGGTACCCGCAGCCTGCTGCAGGCTTCAGCCTGTCTCCGGCGGCAGTGTCCCGCTGCCGAGCTCTCGAAGCCACTCGGCCCGCGGAGGCCGACACTTTGCTTCGAACGTTACACACAATTGTATTTCCCCTGCGCAAGCTTCCCTCGAACCTTTTATGAGACATCCAACTCTCCGCACACAGCACCGGCCCGATTGTCGCACGCACACCTATCCGGAAGATTCTTCAAAACATTTTTGAGAGTAATGAAAAACCGGA
Organism: Ichneumoninae sp. A BG-2022a; assembly: GCA_030522665.1. NCBI lineage: Eukaryota > Metazoa > Arthropoda > Insecta > Hymenoptera > Ichneumonidae > Ichneumoninae sp. A BG-2022a. The sequence continues at coordinate 5,334 of JAPYZC010003044.1, read as the reverse complement.
AATAGCCTGAATAGAGAGAGGCCATTTTGGGAACACGGGCGGGTAAGTCGCACGTGAGCGTAGCTTAACCGTTAGCAGGAAACTCTCGCTCCGCGAGACTGAGCAGACTCGTACATTCTCGATTATATATTTTTAAGAGAATCTCGTGAATTTTCATTTCACTCGATGATTGTCCTCCATGAGCTTATCGTAGCGAAATGCGATGAAATACGAGACTCGGATTATCGGGGATCGGCGTTAAATTTTACACTTTATCGTTTCGGCGAAAGGTGTCACGGAGATGAAAAAAAAATTGTTTTACTCGGACGCGAAAGGTATCGCACGGGCCGATGCAGCTCTAAACGAGTGCGAGGAAACGCGCAGAAGCTAAGGCGTCGCGAGTAGCTTCGTAAACCGTGACACTGGATCTTGTCAACGATCATGCATGATTATGGCGGCGGGGCATGAATAATGCAATGCATAATTCATTGATTTTATACTTGCTCTCTTCGTTCTCGACGTATATATGCGTAGAGAGTCCTGTAATAAACGGGAGGAGAATGACTGTGCGCCAGGATCGTTTCTCTCACTCGCGTTCGCGTTGCTCCTCGAGTCTCTTATGTACACCTACATATACATATATACACCTATATATAACAGATCTCCTAATAAGTCGGTGATCTCAATGTCGCGGTGAAATCGGGTAATCTTGATAAGGATAAGGATTATCGTGGTAAAATGCTTGTATATTGCTCGCTTCGCTTATACGTAGTATACCTATATATTATATATATATTTACAGATATCCGACGCACCACAAGACGGACTGCGAGCATCATCATCATCCACGAAGTCCGGGTTTTACTGCCAAAGTTCTTACGGGCCGTTGGACAAGAAAACGTAAGTACAATAAATATATACTTATACTCAGACTTCTGGTGGGTCGCGCGCTTTCTTTGATTGTCTCCAAAACGTACTTAAAATTGGGACTTAGAATAATCAAGACCAGGGGCTTATAGGACTTGTAGCGGTGGGGGGGGGGATCAGTCCCCCTCCATCTTCCGCCCTCGATACCCCCCCCCCCCCCCCGTAAGGGGACGTAATATTTCAGGCTGAGGGGCCGCCCAAGGGGGACTTAGAACATTTCAGCCTTGGGAGAGGGTTCAGCTTCGCCGAACGGTGAGAGATTTCGTGTATCATGAAGGTGACCGCTTTCTTTTACGATAGGGGGTAAAGGGTCACCTTTACAAAAAGGGAGTTCTCATTTCGTATGGTGAAGCTGACCTCCCCCCCCCCCAAACCATCTTTAACACGGCGGCGAGACTTTTATATATTATAGAGATATATACATATTATACTAGCGATAAACGGTAAACATGACCATACTTATTGGGCTATGCAATACTTCCGCGAAAATTACAAAATTACGTCGATACCAATTTTTTTTTCACGGCTTATCAAAGAGTTTACGACGTTTAAACTGTAAACTATAAATAATTAAAGAAAATCAGCGCGATTTGACGCCTGCATGGTCAACGTTTTCTAATTATTTTTTTCGATTTTTTACTGCCCGTTAGGAAGGCACGAAAAAATGTGTTTTTTAAACTCTACCAAGTGCCGTATGTTGGGTACTTTTTCCCGCGGAATTCGGGAACAAGAAAAATATTTTTTATTAATTGTTATTAATTTAGAAAAAAAGTTCTGGCGTGATGCTGGTACTGAATCTAAGGAATCATTTCTGAGAGCTCGGGATGAGCGATATATCGATAAGTTTTGTGAAAATAGCTGCCGAGGAGATGTAGTTGATACATCTCGCGACGGAACTTCAGCTCTATTAAGAGCGAAGAGACAGCTCGAGGCGACAAGAGCCCTCGTAACATCCTCGTAACAGGGCAACGGGTAGCGGAAAACTTGAAACGATTTATCTAAATCCATCCGAACGACTGTGGTCGCGCAGCCTGTCGTCTGCCAGATACATCACGAGGTGTAGTATCTCTTTTAATTGCTCCAGCCAGCGAGAAGCATTCGAAGTGCTCGGCAACAATACACTCGTCCCGTAGTGTCTCGCTTTCGTTCTTCTATTTTCGTCCAAATATTCCACCACCAAAACATTTATAGATCGTAAGTCCGTTTTATCGTAGCACCGTACAAAACGCTCAAATTCATTGTACAGTAAAAGAAAAAAAAAAAAACATCTGTACATTTAACAAACATTTCTCGTCGACGAAGGCCCACAATTTATTTTTCAGTAATTTAAAGATTTTTTTGGAAAAAATTTACGGAGCGTATTCTTAACTAAAAAAACAGCTCTGTACAATGTGCAATTGCCTCGAAGCAGAGACGGTCGCACAATTTTTAGCTTCCAGTCCGTTATACGAGAGACTTTTACCAGAATGAAGGTACTGCTTGCGACATTCTGTGTTGTTCTGTGGTCAACGGTCTCAAACTTGGAGCGTCTTTCCTGAATAACTAGCCGAGAGTTTAGAGTAGTGAGCGACTTTCTGTGATATTAAGATTCACACGGTTAAATCTTACTTGCGGCAATCCTCCCTGTGCTTATTGCATGGAATTTTAGTAATGTACACTGAGAGAAGGATATATAAAAAGTTACCGATAATCTAAGAAAAATTGCCATAGCATACAGTAGTAGGCGCCAGGGCACCACCGATGTCAGAAAGTCTCAGATTATTCAAGCATTTTTACCATAATATCTAAAAAATATTCTTATAAATCCGGTACTTCCTACCATAGGTGGAGCCCTAGCGCCCTACTACTGTGTGCTACGGTAATATCTCCCAAGCGATATAGTCACTTTCACTAGATCCTTCTCTCAGTGTACCTATTGTAGTCTTAAAGTGTAAACAATTTTGTCAAATTTGTAAACTTCTAGGGGAGACCGGGGCAAAATGGCACAGCGGGGCAAAATGGCACAGCGGGGCAAAACGGGACTGTGAGGGCAAAACTCAATTTTCCAATAATTTCTGGATACCCCATTTTGTCCCAATGATACATCCGGATTTTTAAACCCATTTTGACCCAGGCACCACCATTGCCACCATCTCAAAGTTATTGGAGAATTGCGTTTTGTCTCATTATCCCGTTTTGCCCCCGTATGCCATTTTGCCCCGCTCCCCCCCTATATTTCCAACATTCAGATCCTCTTGCAACGAGAATGTATTATTATTATACACAATACTTATAATATCATCTAAAAAAAATAGTAAGATAAAAAAATGAAGAATTATGAACGTTTTTGAACAAGAGATGTTTGTCGAATGTCCGAGCGTATTTTACCGTGTACCCGGACGAGTCCCACTCGAGCAATTAGCGTCTAGAATCTCGAAACGTGGAACCCGTTTTGTCGACGATGTTGCTGTTTGCCAGAGGTTAACGTTGAGATTAGTATCTCCCTCGTGGGCCGAGGCTCGGGAAGTGCGTATTCGGTCGGTCTCGGACGCGGGATGCTGGTCGGTTTAACGCGTGCGAGAGTCGGAACGGCAGAAAAAACACTCGTGAGTTTCGTGACTGATGAGTCGACTGTCACTCGGCCAAGGATACGTCCGGGAGAGTTAGGTGGGATGCCCGTCGTGACGGTTCGTCCGATCCTTTTCCATTACCCTAGCTTCCCTTTGTTCTAGTTTCTCCCCGAGCTCTCGGAGAGTTTGCGCTGCCGGGTCGGCCTGCGGTTACGGATACGATCATGCGCCGCAGGCCCGGGATCCTAGGCTAAGAGCTGTCGTCCTTGCTCGCGCATTCGCCTTCATTATTCTAATGGACCTTTTGTTTGGCGTGGCTCCTCTTCTCCCTAGCCTTAGCTTATTCTCCTCGGAACTTAAAAAGGCGAGGAGGAAGAAAAAAAGAAGGAAAAAGAAGACGAAGAAGAAGACAAAGAAGATGACGAAGAAAAGGAGGAAGAAGCAGAAAAGGCGGACGAAGAAGAACAGGAGGAGGAAGAATAAGAAGAGGAGGAGGAAGACGAATAAGAAGAAGAGGAGGAAGAAGACCCGACGCGATGTCGTGCGGACAAGTGGACAGGCTCTTTTTCTTCTGTTCCGCCGCGGTCTATCTCGTGGTAGAACACATGTAGGCTCGATAAAACGATATAGAAGGGAAGTTGGGTTTGATCTAGCATGCCGATGGTATACGCCAAGGGTCGGGCATCGGGCAGCGGCAGAAGCGGCGTGCTGACGATAGGACAATCTCCCGATGCCATCTCGGGCCGAGCGTTTCGCAGTCATCTTCATTTGTTCGCGGTAAAACGGCTGTTCATCCGTGGCTTCGGTATCGTCGATCGATTTGATAATTGCTTCTCGACAATATCCCGCCAGCCCGACTCCGTCCCCCTCGTAATTTTTGTTCCCCGATGTCGTTCGGGAATGCCTCCTGCCCGCAGCCTCGAGAACCGGGGGACGGGAGAGAAAAGTGCCTGGCAGCTACGCGAGTCGGTTATTGGTGACGCGCAATAATGAACTTAATGGGGTCCTCGGGTTCGCCACGACGAGGCTCAAACGGCCGCGGCGGCTCGTCTCATGTGATTCACCGCGTCGACCAAAGGAAGTCCGTCCGGCTCTATACGCGAGCCGGCCCGCGAGCATCATACGGTTTCTAGAATGGCAATCGGAACGTCGCGAGAGACACGCTTACACACACGTTATATATATATATATGTATATATGTTTATACGTACACTGAAACATACCGCTTGCGGCGAACGTTCACGATCATCATCCTCTATCTCACGTAACTAACGAAGTGCCACTTCCCTCGTTGTGTGCATATATGTATACATATATATATGTATATATATGTAGTTAAAAAAATTATAAAAATAAACTATAGTCATACTATAGTGTGATCTTTCTCTCGGTCTACGTGTCCGCGCAGACATTTTTATGAGTTCGTGGAAAACATGCATTCAACGCGGCACGCTGGAACGTCCGAACGGACGTCGGCACGTCACCGCTCCGGGAATCGGGAGAGGCGCGACGAAAAGATACATTTTGAGCGAAATTTTTATTTTTTATCGTACGTCCTGCATATAAGCTCCTTTATTTTTATTTTTTTTGACAATTTGTCGCGAGATTTCCAAAAAAATGGTGCACTCGACCGAACGAACGCAGTTTGCCGATTTACCCTGCGATTCTTAGCCTCCTTTTTTTAAGGTAGTACTGGCACAATGAGTGACGCCACCTAAGTTCGAGAGAAAAAAGACAAAGATTACAAACACTTCTCGATGAGAAAAAAATCTGAAAAAAATCTAGCATATAAAAGGTGCTGAAAATATTGTTTGTGCATAATAATAATTTCAGAATGTTCATAACAAATTACTGAAAAAAAAAATTGTGCAACAAATTA
>JAPYZC010003043.1:0-12960 GCA_030522665.1 Ichneumoninae sp. A BG-2022a | reverse complement strand
ACTGGGGAAAATAAATATCGAGGACTCAAGTTAAATTCGCTTGTGGGATGACGAAGAAAAAAATTATTATTTCAATACTAGTTTTTGGTATCAGGATTGCATAGGGGATTGATTGTTTCAATATCGTATGGAATTTTAAGAATTGATATGAGAATTTTTTTCTTTGGCAGCCGGCAATCAATTTTTTTTTTTTTTTTTTTTTTTTTTTTTTTTTTTTTTTTTTTTTGTTATTTTTTTTTTTATTTTTTTTTTTTTTTTTTTTTTTTTTTTTTTTTTTTTTTTTTTTTTTTATGGTGCTGGAACTCGTGTTTTCATCGTAAATTGTATTCCGTTGAAGGGCTGATGGAGCATTGAAATTCTATTTTCGCTTGACTCCATTTTTTTTCGGAAATGTTGAATAAATAGCATTAGCGTTTTTATTACCGACCGGGCCCGGGGTTGGCTGGATGCTGTGTCTCTTCACTTTAAGGGGAAGTGAAATATCATGGTCGGTAGTGAAAACTGTAATGAACTTTTCTCAAGGGTTTTTTTTTTTTTTTTAGGAAAAAACGAATTCGAGTCGTATGCGCACGGTAATTTCGCATCGAGCCGAATATATTTTTTGCTAAAAAAAATTAGTACTATTGAATAAAGTTCATTTGAAAGCTGCAATTTCGGAATCCAAAAATCTCCCAAGCCGTTTATTTCTTGGGAAAATGATGAGAATAGTGAACTGCAAAATTATTGTACATAGTTTACCTTTCTCTTATTTTTTTCTAAAAATTAACCGCTTTCGAGAATGTCTGATTGCAGTTTTTTGTTACCGACTGAGGAGTACACTTGACCTTAAGACCATATGAAACACCTCCCTCTCCGTCCATTTCGGGCTCAGTTGGTATCAGAATCTGTAATCAACTATCCTGACTTATCATATTTACGGTCAAAAGGACAGTCCGATCGAAGGCGGATATCATCTCGGCTTTCGATGAGACTTTTCTTTTGACTGTACAAATCAGAATCCACACCCAGAAAAATTATTTGTTTGACCGTCACCGTTTATTTGGTTTAAGTAAAATATTTATTTGATTTAAATAAACATTTATTTGATTTAAGTAAAATATTTATTTGATTTAAATAAACATTTATTTGATTTAAGTGGCTATTTACTTAATTTAAATCATTATTCATTTAAATCAAATAAATATTTTACTTAAATCATATAAACGGTGACTGTCAAATAAATTTTTTTTCTGGGTACGTGAGAAAAGTTTATTACAGTTTTTTTTTTACCGACCGGGGTAAAAACTTCTCACACATGTTTTTAAGGCGAGGTGAAGCAGACTCAGTCGGTAACAAAAACTGTAATGAGTGGCATTCGGAGATGATAGACATTTTGCAAAAAAGCAAAGTATTAGCTGCTCTAGAATTCAATACCGCTTCCGATGATACTTAGCTTTTACCCCAAATGTCAACTATTTTTACATGGCATTGATTCGAAGAATGCAGCTGTTGCACTTGCACTCGTCACGTGGTACATGTTTCACCTCGCCTTAAACAGATGTTTGAGTCAACATATTGTTTCTGGACGAAAATGATGGCTGAACAACATCAAAGTTCGTGTGGCAAATGCTCGAATGGTAAAACAGCGACCTATCATGCGATGTAAAGCCTCTCCTGTCCGTCTAACGCAGGCTCGCCTGGTATGAAAAACTGTAATTGCCTCTTGTCCGCGCGCGCTGATTATACATCGTTAAAAACAAATTGGTTTTAGATGCGCATATCAATTCTACTTCCTGGACGAATTGGCTTCCGGTGATTCGAAGTCGGCACGCTTGAAAAAAGTTTATTACAGCTTTTATTACCGACCGCGGTAATTTACACATCCTTAAGGAGAGACGCAAAGTCAATATAAGCCTAACGCAATAGACTAATGCACGTTGTGCGAAATGTTGATTTGTTCTACACTGAGAAAAAAAATCAATTGAGTCAATAAAATGAGCGGTTACGGGTGGCGAAATAAATGTTTGGTTGATCGAACGAAATAATTCGATCAACCAAACATTTGTTTCGCCACCCGTCTGTGCACATTTTGTTGACTCAATTGATTTTTTTTACTCTGTGTAGACTCGCGTATAACTTTTATTTCAACGTCGTCTTTCCTTTACCTCTTGCAACCATCGGTGTATAGTTTTACTTATTTGTCTCGTATTTTCATAGGGGTCGCTCGAGTAAATCAAATCATAGTTGCATAATGATTAAAAGTTTGAAAATCGACCGGTCTACCACGCGAATTAATTAGTCTCAAACTATGACGACGATGGTTGCAAAGGATTACAGGAAAACCGACAATAAAATAAAGTTTATAGGCGAGTCTAGATCAAATAAAAATTTTGAACATTGTGCATCAGTCTATTGAAGTCTGCCTACACAGTAAAAAAACATTTGTAAATTTAACAAAACTTGTTTATCCACATACGTCCATAATTATTTTCTTGTTAATTTTACAAAAAACATTCGCAAAATTCACAGACATTTTTGCACAATGTCCAAGATTTATTTGTAAAGCTAACAAGATAAAAAAGGATTGTCGACGTTTGTGAGTAAGAAACGTCGATACCAATTTGATTGTGCACGGTTCTCAACTCAGTTCCGTTAGGGCATCACATAACCCAAAAGATATCTCCAAAAATACCATCTGTACGTTAAAACGTCTTTGTAAAAATCGGGCTAAAAATCGATCGGTCTATCGTGCGAATTTATCGTTCTCAAACAGCGACGATAAAATGTATTGTTCTCAAGCATGGAGTGGTGTCGGGAACAAGTAAAGGTCGAGTCGCCGCAATCATAAACAATCGTTTATGATTGCGGCGACTCGACCTTTGCCCAATTTTGCGCAATTATAAACAAGTGTTATCAACGGGTGAATTTGCGCTCACTGATCCCCGTCACGCCTTCCCATACATACTGCGCAGTATGTTCTGCGCAGCATCGCTGGAATATTTTACTTCTTTCATCTCATAACTTCGAGTAACTTACCGTTTGTTCAGAATTGTCGAACACTTTTGAGACATCAACAGTCTGTTTAAAAAACAAGTGACAGAGGCAGATAAACAATTTTGATAACCTAGTCCATGTAAGTTTCGCTAGGACCGAAGTTCTTAACTCCTCATCTATAAGTAATTCCTTTGTAAAAATCGGGCTGAAAATCGACCGGTCTACCGTGCGAATTCATCGTTCTCAAACTGTGACGATAAAATTTATTGTTCTCAGGCATCGAGTGGCGTCGGGAACAAGTAAAGGCAAAGGTCGAGTCGCCGGATTGTCGGCGGGGGCCGGGCGAGCAGTAGTACGGCCTGTAATAGATATCGATTTCGGGTTAGGCGAGAGCGCAGCGCAAGCTGCATCAAGGTGTGCTCCCCCGATGTGTGTTTCTGTATGGTGGCTCCTCCGCGCAGTCACCCGAGCTCCGGACTATCGATTCTTCTTGACGAGTTGCAGACTCTGAGTCATCTGTCGACCACGCGTCGCATGCAGCTTTTATAGCAAATGTTTCCCCACTACGGAGTCGTACGACAGAACGTCGGTCGATCGTGCCATCGCTCAACTCCTCTTGTCTTACCGACGTCTTCGTCACTCGCCAGCTGTCTCGTTCGACCACAATCTCTTCACTTTCTTACCGCAGCTTTAAATTAGGGCGAATGCTCTGACGCACGAACACTTGAAATTAATAAATTAACAGTGCATTTTTTTTATCGACATTCACTAATTGAAGGCGTGTCAGTAAACGTTGATTTCCGCATTGTGGAGAGAATTTTACTCTATGCGTTTTATTTGGTGTGTTCATTTGAAAGACGACCTACTGAAGGTGTAGAAAGTCGATAATTGTATAATTGTTTTTTTCATTTGGATACATTTGGTCATTATAGAAAAATTGCTATTCGTAGAGCCATGACTACTATAATGGACAACAACGGTAAAATGTTCATCGAAATTTTGCATTGGTTATAGCGATTATTTATTATCTTTGTAGGATCTTGATGGCCACATGGAATTCTTCACAAAACACTTTAACTTTAAATTAATGACACTAAGAATTTTTTGGTCAGTATTTTCTGCGGGAAATTATGAGGCATTAACGATGTGTTTTCAAACAAAAAGTGACTGAGGTTGATAAATACTTTTGATAACCTGGACCATACAATTCCCATTGAGACCAAAAGTCGTAACTTGTCTATAACTGATTACACTTTAGGCTCAAAGTGGTGAATATTGGCCGGTCCATATATCTGATTCATGCTAATGGAGGTGATTCGTATTTACCACTTTTATCTTATATAAAAAAATCTTGCGCAATTATAAACAAGTGTTATTAACCCGTGAATTAGCGCTCTCTGATTCCCGTCACGCCTTCCCATACAGTGCGCAGTATGTTCTGCGCAGCATCGTTGGAATATTTTACTTCTCGGATCCCGTAACTTCGAGTAACTTACCTTTCTGTTCAGAATTCTCTACGAAAATGTTTGAGTCATCAACAGTCTGTTCAAAAAACAAGTGACTGAGGTAGACAATTTTGATAACCTGGTCCATGTAAGTCCCGCTAGAACCGAAGTTCTTAACTCCTGATCTATAAGTAATTCCACTTTAGGGTAAAAGTGGTGATATTTAGGGTAATATGGCCCGGTTAATATATCATTTATTTATGTTAATGACGGTGGTCCATATGATATCCACCACTTTCACCTTATATTTAAAAATATTGTGTACTTATAAACAAATGTGACCAATTAGTGAATTTTCGCTCTCTTATTCTCGTCGTCACTCCGCCACACATTGCGCAGTATGTTTTATGCAGCATCGTTGGAATATTTTGCATTATGCATCTCATAACTTTGCATAACTTTGCGTTCTTAAAATGTTTTTTTTCCTTCATAATTCTCTACGAAACATTTCGAGACTTCAACAACCAGTTTTTAGATAAGAAATAACTGCCATAGATAAATTGTTTTAATAATCTGGGTTGTGTAAGTCCCGCCAAGACCTAATGTCTTAATTCCACATCTAGGGTAAAAGTGGTGAATATGGCCCATCTCGATTGGCACGTAAATCAATGATATATGGACCGGGCCATATTCCCCACTTTTACCCTATAAGTAATTCCACTTTACGGTAAAAGTGGTGAATATGGCCCGGCCGTATATAATTGATTTATGCTAATAGGCGTGGTGCATATTCACCACTTTAAGGTAAACGAGTTTGTGACACTCCGCCAGTTTGTGGCCGGCGAACCTCTAGCGTAGTCCCCCCCCCCCCATAATTTAATATGCAGCCAATGGATAGCGCGCGTTCGAGGGTCACAAACAGTGATGTAAAATGACCGCCATTTTATACTCGCGTCAGTAACAGGTCACGCTACCGTCACGTGACGTCATTTTCGTTACCGACAATTTTCTATGTGAAAATGACCGTCATTTTATCCGAAGTGACGTGACAAGCAAACGACAAGCGTCTTGCTCAGTGGTAAAATGGCGGCGTTCATTTACTTAGATGTAAAATGACGATCATGACTTTTTCGGTCATTTTGTTCGTCATAAAATGTTCTAATGCACGATGACTGTCATTTTTATTCACGTTATGTGACATGACCAGCGTGACGTGAACGTCTATATAGACGTAAAATGACGGTCATGATGACTTCGGTCATGTTTTTCGTCACAAAATTTGTAGATGTATGGTGATCGCCGGGTCTCGGTCATTTTCGTCAATTTAGCATTCGTCATATGACGATCATGTGATGGTCACATGACGGTCATGTGACGGTCACGTTACGGCTTTACATCACTGGTCACAAACTACGACACTTGGCCCCCCTTGTTTATCCCTATGATTTTACACGTTTAAAGTGATAGAGCTGCGCAGAAATGTCAGAAACTGGGCCTTTTACCTTACCTTATATAAAAAGCCTGGGCCTTACCTTATAGGGGAAACCGGGGCAAAACGGGGACACGGGGCAAAATGGCAACATGAAATGTCATATCGACGTGGGGCAAAATAGCGTAATAACGAAGCTAACAAAAGTTGCCGCAAGTCAAATCGAAAGGTACCCCATTTTGCCCCAGATTGTTTTTTTAAAATATCCTTTCAAAACCGGTGCCAACACAATTTTGGTGTGAAAAACAATGGATGTATACTTTCGGTATCGTTGTAGCAGGTTTTGTGGCTTGGCGTCCCCATTTTGCCCCGATCTACCCTGTACAAAGCCGAGACCTTACCTTACATAAAAAGTGTTGCGTAATTACAAACAAGTGTTAGTAACTAGTGAATTTGCACTCTCTTATTCTCGTAATCTTTCGTTATACACTGTGCAGCATGTTCTGTGCAGCATCGTTGGAATATTTTGCGTCATGCATCTCATAACATTGCATAACTTTGCGTTCTTAAGAGCTATTCGTATCGAGGAAGGAGTTAAAAAAAAACAACGCTCACTATGCGCTAGTTATTCTCGATGATATTAATCGTCACGCGATGACCGTGAAAAAGCGTCGGGCGCCGAGGTCGCACCCACTTCCTCGTCTTGCATGCGGAGTAGTTTGCCCGGAACGCTTTATATCACCTGCTGCGAGGCTCTTCGAGTGAGCGAGCTTTAAAATGATCGATCAAACGACCCGGGCGGATGAGCTTTTGTTCTCCAATCTCTTCGTGGCGTTTGCCACTCTCGCGACTCCCACTTTCGTGTTTATTCCAGTGTGTTTCCACTGGCGCAGTTCTGCATTCCTTTGATTAAGGCCCGATTGACACTGTTTTCATTAATTAGATTTTTTATTTAACTATTTAGATTCAGGGAGATTTTTTTCTGGGACAGCAACAATTTTATTACTGTAAACTGATGTACCTACTTAATGTAGGGACAACAAACTATCTTCAGTTGAGTGATTTTTTATTCGCTGCCGCAACAATAAATTATCAACGACGTATAGTTTGTTAGAGTAACAAAATCATAATTTTCTGTGTTAATAAATTAATAAATTAACAACAATAGAGTAATAGACAACAATAATCGAGTTAATCGAGTAACAAAATCATACTTCTCTGTGTTGAACTATAAACACATCGTTATCTCTTGATTCTCCACATATGGAAGCAAATGGTTTTGTTAGTCTACCAAAATGTGAATCGATAATTTATTGAGCTATAAAAAAATGGTCGCGAAAGATAGATTGATGCTCCTATATTACGTAGGTAAACTAGTTACAAACTAGTAGGTAAACTAGGTAAGAAAATTCTTGGCGAACCCATACATTTTTAGTACTACAGTTAAATTACTCTTTAACCTATCAAATTTAATAAAATTTAGGGTAAAAACAATTCATGAACAATTCAAGGTTCTCGTCGCTTTTTTTCTACGCGGAGAAAAAAAAAATTGTTGGGACAACAAGAATTTTGTTGCCATAACCGATTTACCTGGTTAACATAGGGACAACAAAATATTTTGCTGTAACAGCCAAATATTTTTGCTGCCACAACAATAAATTATTAACGATCTACACTTTATTAGAGAAACAGAACTATTTCTCTCCGTGCACTAAGTAATTACGGTTGTAGGACAACAAAAAAATTTGTTGTGGTAGCAAAAAAAATGCATGCAGCAGTAAAAAATTTGCGTCAACGATCAAATGTTCAGCGGAACGATTCAATTTTTTGCGGCAACGAAAAAATTATCTGCGCCAGCAAAAAAATTGTCTACTGCAGCAATATACTTTGTTGTCCTGATATTAAGCAGGTAAATTAGTTACGATAAGAAAATTATTGCTATCCCGACAAATTTTCTTTCCCCGTGTACAGCATTTAACACTGTTCTCTGTGAGTCACCTATATAACGTTTGAAGATTCTTTGGCGCATTACACGCATCGCCGTTTCTACGTCGTGACCGCACCCTCGACCCCTTAGTATAGGGTTCAACAGTCACGTGCCACTCCGGGTGCCACAGATTCCGCTTCGCCGACGCCCTCAGCCTGTCAGACCGAAAGAGAGTTTTAACCCTTTGCCACACTGTCCTCAGTCTTTCTAGTTTGATGATCTTGAAACGACCAAATATCGACCCTTAAAGCCCCGTTCTATAAACTTCGGTCTCGTTTTGGGGGAGTTGAATTTTCGCAACAATTCGCAACACTGCGTCGCGCGCATCGATCGTCTTGTTCCACCTTATATTGGTTATACCGACTGAGCCCAAAGTGTCATTCGCCGGTCCGTGGTTCGCCAGTGTATTTTTAGATCTCTTACAGAGTAAAAGCGGTGAATATGGCCCAGTGCACTAGAAAGAAAGATCCAAGATATAAAATGTTGCCCCCACCGATTGGTAATATTTTTAATTACCGAAGTTCACCTAAGTTGCACTTTTTTTTTCATACGTCTTTATTTTTTTTAAATGCATCAGAGAAAAAGTTCCAAGATATAAAGTGTTTCTCCCATAAATCGGTAATATTATAAATTACCTGTGGTTAATATTTTTTGTCTTGAAATTAAATTGAATAAAAATGAAGACACAAGTCAATTATGTATATACCATATTTACTCTATACATTTTTTTTCGACATGTTCCACCATAGAATTGTTTCGCCAGTCCATAGTACGCTAGTGTATTTTTTTTAGATCTCTTATAGGGTAAAAGTGGTGAATATGGCCCACCTAAATTAAGACACAAATTAACTATGTATATATCATATTTACTCTCTATATATATTTTTCTATACATGGTTCTTCTGATTATGCATAGAGCGCATACATATTACATACACATACGCATACGCACACACTTTGATTATGGCGTGAGCCAACTTTTTATGCAAAGAACAGTGTATCGCATATGCATGAGGGGCCTGGAAAACTGAAGGAAAACCTGTGCTTATACAGCCGCTCTTTCCAACTGGGTCTTAGGGGTTGTATTAATAGCGCGGGAATTACCGCGGTCGGTAATGTAATCTGTAATCAACTTATTGTACAGGCACTGGCATTTGCGGTCACAAAAAAATCTCACCGGAAGCTGACACGATAGTCTTAACTCCTCAGCTATATAAGTGATTCCACTTTAGGGTAACGATGTCCACTTCCGATGAGACTTCGATTGACCAAGGTCACGCCCCATGAAAAAAGTCGATTACAGTTGATTTTATACTGACCGAGACTGAGTTAGCTGAAGCTGTTTTACATAATCTTAAAACACGGAATATAAAACGGCTCTTTCCGAATTGGCCCTAGTGCTTGTATTAAGAGCGTGTGAATTACCACGGTCGGTAACAAAACCTGTAATGGCCTTTTTTAACGCGCACTGAAATTTACGGCCGGAAGAATTGAATCATCGAAAACTGAAAAGATATTCACTTTAGATGAGACTTTTTATCTGACCGACAGTGTCAGACCCGTGAAAAAATTTGATACAGTTTTTTATACCGACCAAGCCCGAGTTCGATGCTTAGATAAAGATATTTTACATAATCTTAAAGCAGGGAATATGCATTCGGAAAAAAGTTTATTTCAATCAAAGAAAATTTATTAAAGGCAACGAAAATTGTTTATTTACTTCATAACCTGACAGAGCGTTTATTAATGTCTAATATATTTATTCGTTTGATAGTATTATGTTATTACCTAATAATATTTATTTGGATTTAATAAAGAGATATTTAGGTCAGATGATTTTTTTTAATTTATTTCGAAGCAGAACTGCTACTTTTGATCTTATGGGAATAATGTGATATATGAATGATGCAGAAACAAATTTTTTTGTTTAATAAGCCATCGCACCCAGAAAAAAAAATTATTTGATGGCCACCATTTATTTGGTTTAAGTTTATTTAAATTAAGTAAATAGTTACTTAAATGAAATAAATATTTATTTAAATCAAATAAATATTTTACTTTAACCAAATAAACGGTGGCTGTCAAATAATTTTTTTTCTGGGTGCTTCACTATCAACGAAGCGTCAACAAGAAATGTTTTATTATTAAATAACAATACAGATCCGTTATCGACGTACGATTTCACTACTTACGTCGCACTTTAGTTGTCCTCATAACATAACTAATCACAACCACAATTCGATCGAGGTACGCGGCTTGAAGTAAACAATATTTCATAAAAACACACCGATGAGTTGTCTCTCTATTTACGTTACGCGTTTGACGTAACGTAATATATATAATTTCTTTGGCGCGTATATACATTGATTGTAAAGTAAACATTTTTGAATACATTTTTTTAGTTACACTAAAGAATAGTCTTTACTTATTTGAATCTAATAAGAATTTTCTTAAGGCAAGTAAACATTTCTTTTATGTTAATAGACGTCGTTTCAGGATCAAAATTTATTATAGACGGTATTTCCAATTGGACCTTTCTGGTCGTATTAAGAGCGTATGAATTACCACGGTCGATAACAAAAACTGCAATCTACTTTTTTCACGGCCGCTGACATTTACGGTCCAAAGAAAAGTCTCAACGGAAGCTGACACAATATCCACTTCCGATGAGACTTTGCATTTGACCGTTAATGTCAAGCCCTGTAAAAAAATTTCATTGCAGTTTTTTATACCGACCGAGTCTGGGTCAGGTGGAGAAGGTGTTTTACATTATCTTAAAGCGGTGGATGGAGTTTATTTGGCACATAGTTATGTGCGTGTTTTTATTTTGCGATTTTTTTTCCATTTTTTTCATGTTTAACTTTTCTTTTTTTTAACGTTAATTTGATGTTGCATAATGCAGAGACGTTCTGGATAGGGTCAGGACACTTCGTGAGATCGTCAGCGAGATTCGGTCTTCGCACCCGGCGAAGCCCCTAACGTGTCCTTCAATCTAACTATCTTTACGAGATTATATCTCCCGTTCTCGTTCCATAAATCCCTCTATGCTAGTAAATAATATCGCTGTGGTACGCATTCTTCGACGCCACCACAGCCTCTACTTATATCTAATTTTCTCATCCCTTTAACGGTCAGTTGGAAGATAGCTGTAAATTCCAATTAAACTTTTCTATATATACTCATTATTGAAAAATGTTTTTCAACATTGGTGTACACTACACAAAAAAATCGCACTTTTTATGCAAAAACTGGTATATTAAATTTCACGTACAATTGCGATGAAAAATGAATGTTCGGTGTATTAAAAATATTGGAAATACTTTATTTTTATTTTACTATAAGGTAATTAAGTTATAAAGTACTAAAGTTTTATTATTTACTTTAGTTTGAATGAAAAAGTATATTAATTTTTCATCACAATTGTACATTAAATTTACCAATTTGCTTCCTCATAGAAGAAGCTTTGTTTTTTTATAGTATATACTACACTGAGAAGAGAGTTTATTTAAAAAATTTCTGTTGAACAAATAAAATTTAATTGATTCAAAAATAAAACTGTTACACCGTTTGGTGATAAAAAAATTATCTGGCTTAAGGAAAATTTCGCAAAGATAATTGAATATCTATCTTGCCATGACCATCAAAAGATTTGTTGACATTAAATAAACTCTTATCTCAGTGTATTCTCTTTGATCTTCCTTCAAAAATATTCCATACAAGTTTTCATAAATAAAAACATATATTTATCGAAAGACTTTTATAATAACGAGCACGCTATGAATACTTCCAGCGACCATCAAGGCTTTTAATAGGACCAAAAAACTCTAACAATTTTTCTCACAGTGTAAACTAATTCAGCGTTAATAATTCCTTTTTTGCTAATAACGAAGTTAATTTTTTATGTTTATTTTTTAACTTCTTTACAATAAAATTGAAAAATCTCCTTTTAAAAAGTAATTTTTATAAAAATATAAAAACATCAATAAAAAAAAAACCTATCGTTAAATCGTTCGGTCTTAACAAAAACGTATTTTTCTCAACAAAACTTCGCACCGATAACTAAACATTTATCTTGCTACATATCAAACAAAAGATTTGTCAATATTAAATAATCTTCAAATCCTTCTTCAAACAACGCATACAACTTTTCATAAATAAAAGCATATTTTTATCGAAACCCTGTAATAATAACGAGCATCCTATGAATATTTCCTGCAACCATCGAGGCTTTTAATAGCATAAAAAAAACTCCAACACTTTTCCTCAGAGTGTAATGTAATTAGCGTTAATAATTTCCCTTTTCCCAATAACGAATTTAATTTTTTTACATTATTTTTCCAACCCCCACATCTCCATATGCAATAAAACCAAACAAATCTGCTTTTATCGAGTAATTTTTTTTCCAAGAAGATACCGGCGTCTGCGGCCCTGTGGCGCGCACGTGACGAGCCCCGGCCTCGCTTTCTCCTCCTTCAGCGTTCGCGAAAGCTCCCGTTGCCTTTCTATGCCGCCACAAGAGCGCCCCCCGCGCATCCCTCGAACCCCCCCGCTCCCGCACGTTGTAGCAATAGCGACGGAGAGGCGCAGCGAAAGCTCGCGCAATGGCGTCGCGACGCCGGCGCCGTGAGTTCGATCGATCCTCGTCCCTTCGTCGAGAGCTTATATCCAGCCCGTATCGCGCGACGCACAGCACTGCGGGGGGAGAAGAGGGGCAGGCGGGGAGCGAGGAGTGGGGAGTCGCTGCGCCTCGCATCAGCACTCCGGGCTCACGTCGGCTCGGCCCAACGTCGTCTTCGTTCGTCGTAAAACAAACAAAAAAAAAAACAAAAAGAACGCATGCACGGATGTGACCACCGGCCGGATTAGATTCCACCGGCAATCCGGCGTAACGTCATCGTCGTCGCCAAACCGCGAATCCCGACGGTGAACTCGCGCCAGTAACGACGTCGGTTCGTTCCGGTCGGACGAGATTTTCAAGTTCGCTCGCTGAGTTCGTCGCTAAGAATCACCGGGGAAGATTGTGAGTTGCGTGGAAACGAAAAAGAACAAAATTAAAGATACAATAAAAAAACCACCTTGCGGCTCGCGAAAGAATCGTGGAGAAAGGAGGGACGAGGAGCGACGAA
>JAPYZC010003042.1:0-18515 GCA_030522665.1 Ichneumoninae sp. A BG-2022a | reverse complement strand
TTTTTCAGATTTTTACACCATCAAGAAGTACTTGCAATTTTCTCTTATTGTTGTCGAACTTATGCGAAGTCGGCGCGCAGCGAGACTCCCTCCTTAATGTTTTATGCTACATAAAATAAATAAACAATATTATTTAATATCTTACTTAACATGGTATATGAATAATCGGGTACTGAAACTTACGGTAGCGCTCGAGATAGAGAACTGTTGGCAGATAACAGCACATGCCATTATCACCGTACACGTGGGCGTACATAGTTTGAAACTTTCGTGTAAATCCCCAAATTTCGTGATTGACACAATACGACGCCCGAGTCGATTCGCCACTCCCGGCACGACCGACAATGTCAATTTCACACCGTTCGCGAGACGATTTCCAATTATCAAAATGAAGCATCCAACAACCACTCTCATTTACGGAAAGCAAAACAAAAATACTTATTCAACGTCTCCACTTTCTCACGCATTTCGACAATATTTTTATATAAGCACCCACTATTGACGTCGCAGTTTTTATTCCGATAACGTTTGGCGCACATCTGAAAAAACACGAAAAAAACTGGCGAATCTCGCTCGAGTGTGAGCATTTTAAGGACCACTTAATTTAACGGACGAGCTCGGGTCGCAGCCGTTTTATTTATCGTCTCTGTTTGCCTTTCAAATGAAATGCCCAACGAGCAGAGCTAACGTAAACCGCTTGGTCTTTTCGTCACAATTTGCACCCTCGTCTTCCGTTGTCTCTCGCATGCCGCCCACGAAGCTAACATATTTCGTTGAATCTCGAGCCGCACTGCTGTCTTCCACGGAGTGCACAGAGTATCGGAAAATTACCCCGCAGTTTGGGGTAAAAAGCGACAAACAATTGTACACCAAGAGTTCTACAACAGGATAAGCTCGCGCCCGACAGCGGTGTTCCAAATTCTCCCAAATCCTCGAATTAAACTCGAAAATTCACAAACGCTGTTTTAATTTGTACGCCACTATTTATAGCGACGCTCCCCGATATAGACGGGATTAAATTTAAATTTCACTTTCGAAACGGCACGAAAACACCCGAGATTAACGTCCCTCGACAACCGGCGACGAAACTCGGTTATTACCCACCTGACTCACTGAATTGACACTGATATCGTCCACGGAGTACGTATAGTATCGGAAAATTACTCAACAGTTCGGGGGAGAAAGCGACAGACAATCGCGGACCTAGAGTTCTCGATCCAACAGCGTTGTTCCAAATTCTCTCTAATTTAAGTTTGAAACTCACTAACTTCGTTATAATTTTTTTTTAAATTTATTAGTTTAAAGTCGCTTCAACATCTGCGGTTATTAGCGACCTACATATGCGTTGTACATATGTTATAATTTTTGTCGCTATTTGTAGCCACAATTCCGAACATACACGGGATTAAATCTTTAATTTCACTGTCATAGCGGCCCAAAAACGCACCAAATTACCTTTTCTCGCGAACCAACGAAGCTCGATTATTAACCACCCAAATCACAGGATTGAGTTTCGAGTCGACCACATCAATGACGTTAAGTGCTGAATATTAATATTACATGCCCTTAATCCAGTGCGTGTGACGGAGTGATCGGGCGTGCTTCGGACGACCTTCGGCTATCGGACAGATGAATCCGAGGCCTCCGGTACCGAATGGCGGTCGTGTTTTTTCGCCACCTGATTGTTCGTGACACCGGGCACTCTGGAGCGGGTAAAACGCAACAACCGCACAGGGCGGCACGAACCCGCTGACTGTCGACGTCGCTCGCCCCTTTTCACCCCAACGAGGAACCAGCATCCCTGACCTCGCAGCAGCAGCACCGCCACCACCGCCAGCCTCCCCATCGTCATACGTTTCCACCACCCCCGGCACCGCCATCGCCTCCGGGCCTACCAAATCCTCCCTTCCGCTCATTCACCCACGCGTCCTCTCTCTCCTCCCTCCTCGCCGTATCGCCTTATTCACGAGAACCACCATTCTCATCTCAAAAAGACTCCGCTCGCTGCTGCTGCTATCACATCGATTTTTCTTCATTAACAAACTGGCACGACCGGCGGATAAAGAGCCCCGGAAAATATAGGTGTAGCATTGCATCGACAACAAGGTTTTTCAATGTAGGGAATGGTCGTACGTAATTGTAGGTGATGGACAACAAATTCGCTTGCGTTGAAAAAGTGGTCAGTTTAATCCGGTCAATGGCGCGTTTCAACCCGGAAAATATAGGTGTAGCGTTGCATCGACAACAAGGTTTTTCAATGTAGGAACTGGTCGTACGTAATTGTAGGTGATGGACAACAAATTCGCTTGGGTTGAAAAAGTGGTCAGGTTGATCCGGTCAATGGCGCGTTTCAACATCGGGTTGTTGATTCGCGTCTATGTACCATTACGACTGAATATATTGGTGGACTATTTGCCAATAGTAACTGAGGATCGCCCTTCGTGCAATTAAAGGCGCTTGGGAGAGAGGGGAACCGATTAAGACGGCCTAATCAATTAGTGCTGCATTTTTGGAGTCGTTTGTAGAAACTTTCAGGCATCCATTTTTGTTCATTAACAAACTGGCACGACCGTCAGATAAAGAGCCCCGGAAAATATAGGTGTAGTGTTGCATCGACAACAAGGTTTTTCAATGTAGGAACTGGTCGTACGTAATTGTAGGTGATGGACAACAAATTCGCTTGGGTTGAAAAGGTGGTCAGGTTGATCCGGTCAATGGCGCGTTTCAACATCGGGTAATTGATTCGCGTCTATGTACTTACGACCGAATATATCAGTGGACTATTTGTCAATAGTAACTGAGGATCGCCCTTCGTGCAGTTCAAGGCGCTTGGGAGAGAAGCAAACCGATTAAGGCGGCTGAAGCGCTTCATTTGACTAGCATGAAGCTAGTCAAATTAGTGCTGCATTTTTTAAGTCTTTTGTACAAACTTTCACGCATCTATTTTTCTGCATTAACAAACTGACACAAGCGTCAGATAAAGAGCTCTGGAAAATATAAGTGTAGCGTTGCATCGACAACAACGTCTTTCAATGTAGGAACTGGTCGTACGTAATTGTAGGTGATGGACAACAAATTCGCTTGGGTTGAAAAGGTGGTCAGGTTAATCCGGTCATTGATTCGGGTCTATGTCCTATTACGACCGAATATATTAGTGGACTATTTGTCAATAGTAGCCGAGGATCGCCCTTCGTGCAATTGAAGGCGCTTGGGAAAGAGGTGAACCGATTAAGGCGGCTGAAGCGCTTCATGCTAGTCAAACGAGTCCTACATTTTTGAAGTCGCTTGTACAGACTTTTACGCATCTATTGATTACAGTCGATCGTTCTCCTCGCCGTATCGCGCTGTTCACGAGAACCACCATTCTCGTCTCAAAAAGAATCCGCTCGCTGCTACTGCCATCACGTCGATTTTTCTTCATTACCAAACTGGCACGAACGTCGGATAAAGAGCTCTGGGAAATATAGGTGTAGCATTGCATCGACAACATCTTTCAGTGTCGGAGCTGGTCCTACGTAAATGTAGGTGATGGATAACGAATTCGCTTGGGTTTCAAAGGTAATGGTCAGGTCAATCCGCTCAATGGCGCCTTTCAACATCGAGTCACTGATTCTCGCCTATCGACTATTAGTGGACCATTTGCCAATAGCAACTGAGGATCGCCTCCCGCGCAAATCAAGGCGCTTAGGAGAGAGGCAAACGGATTAAGGCGGCTGAAGCGCTTCACGCTATTCAAATGGGTGCTCTATTTTTTAAGTCGTCTGTACAAACTTCCACGCATCCATTGATTTCAGTGGATGGTCATTGGTATTACGGCGGATGTTCTCAACATGGGAACAGATTAATTCCAATGGATTTGCACAAATATCAACTGGTTTGGGCTAATTTTCGAAACGGTAGACAGGCCTTCAGTTTTTTCAAAGAATAATTAAGAATAAGCTCATTGCCTTCTTTAAAAGTAGCTTTACGAATTCACCATCCAGATAATCTAAAGTATTTTCCGTTTAAAATTGAGAGCTGTTTGTTTATGAAGGAATTTCGGCGACGGATTAACAAACCCAATTGTGTTCCGCATAACACGTCGAAGGACGCGCAGTATTCGAGTCATCTTCGCTCAAGTCCCTAATTCGAAGTATACTCAACGATATTCCCGCCTTCCGCTGACACACAAACATTTATTCTACATACAGGCATCGCGGGCTTGTGTAAACACCGATTACCTACGGCCTCGCATCTTCCTCTCTTCCGTCATCTCAGCAGAGTTATATTAAAGTTATTTTTCCGTAATTGTTAATCATGTGTTTCGTTTCTCTCAAGCCGATATTCTCCTTCGCTCCGGAATGTGCCATCGCTATCTGCGGCACATGGCAATTAATGTTTTTCTAGGTTAAGGACATCTGCTGACATACAATCTGCGGCAATAACCGTCCACTGTAATCCAGAGCTGGGCAAAATGCACTAAGTACTTGTATACGTATTGAAGCATCAAGTACTGAATCAGTGCCCATTATTCAAATGTCAAGAATTTAGTTCTGTCAGTACTCAATACGTCAGTGCTCAAGAACTATCCAGCGTTCAGTACTTCGAGTACTTAATTGATACTTTAATACGCACTTCAAGTACTTAGGGTATTTGCCCAGATCTGCTATAATCAATAGATGCGTAAAAGTTGCCCAGCTCTGCTATATTCAATAGATGCGTAAAAGTTGCCCAGCTCTGCTATAATCAATAGATGCGTAAAAGTTGCCCAGCTCGGCTATAATCAATAGATGCCTAAAAGTTGCCCAGCTCTGGTATAATCAATAGATGCGTAAGAGTTGCCCAGCTCTGCTATAATCAATAGATGCGTAAAAGTTGCCCAACTCTGTTATAATCAATAGATGCGTAAAAGTTGCCCAGCTCTGCTATAATCAATAGATGCGTAAAAGTTGCCCAGCTCTGCTATAATCAATTGATGCGTAAAAGTTGCCCAGCTCTGCTATAATAAATAGATGTGTAAAAGTTGCTCAGCTTTGCTATAATCAATAGATGCGTAAAAGTTGCCCAACTCTGCTATAATCAATAGATGCGTAAAAGTTTGTATAAACGACTTCAAAAATTCAGCACTCGTTTGACTAGTCTAAAGCGCTCCAAAGTCTTTCCGTTTTACATATAGTGAATGAAAGTGAGCGCTAGCTGCGTGGGGTTCTTTCTGATTAAGAAAGGCCTCGTCATTCCCAGTGTTGATTCATTTTTTTTGTACGTCATATATCGTTCATACATGTTACGAAAAGTGGCTGCTTCGAATAGATTCCCCCGCGAGATGGGGAAACAATATTATTCGATGGTCAAGCAAGTGGAGGGAATATCGTTCGGTGTACGAGGGGTGGAGCCTCGAAATGACGATTCTTCGAGGATCGATTTTCAATTTCCGCACTCCACAAAGGATCCTATCAGAGCCAAGACAATTCGACTACAGCGATGAAAACCAGTGGTTCGAATCTCCGTCGGTCATTCTCCCGAGATGAAATGTTGATAGGACCGAGAATCGAATTGGACCAAACTAAGCATATAACCCAAACAAACGAGAACAACGTGGATAAAAGATAGGGAACAAATGACGCCACAAAAACATGACGTGGTAAGAATGACGCGGAACATGAGGAAGAAACATGAATAGATCGAACAAGTTGATGGGCGAAAACGCGCAATCTTCTCCATCGAATGTGAGAGTTCGCAGTAGTTCTAATCCGGTTTTCCGGCGCTCTGCGCGAATGCGAAGCCAATTTGCTCGTAATTAAACCGCTACGGGATTGGCTTGGTTCGACGATATTCGTCGAGGCACAAGGACCAGCGTGTGCGCTGGACATGGTCGTGGTGACCATGTCCAGCGCACACCGATATCAAATATTGAACTTTCCGGATTGAGCCCTGATTCAGTCTCCATGAGCCTTCGCCCGACCAATATCCACGACGACGAAATACCTCTACGGACATGGTGTAACTGCCATAAGGATGATGTAGGGGAGAGCGGGGCAAAATGGTGCAACAGGGCAAAACGAGGTTTTGCACCCAGAAAAATCATTTATTTGATGGCCACCGTTTATTTGGTTCAAGTAAAATATTTACTTGATTTGATTAAATATTTATTTAATTTAAATAACTATTTATTTAATTTAAATAGCTATTTATTTAATTTAAATAACTGTTTATTTAATTTAAATAGCTATTTACTTAATTTAAATAAATACTCATTTAAACCAAATAAATATTTCGCTTTAACCAAATAAACGGTGGCCGTAAAAAAAAAATTTCTGGGTGTGGGCAAAACGTCATTTTCCAATAATTTTTGGATGCCCGAATTCGGCCTATCGGATACATCAGGCTTTTCTGCCCAGTTTTGCCACCTTGTCCGTTCCAAAAATTATTGGAAAATTTAGTTTTGCCCCGTTGCTCCATTTTGCCCCGCTCTCCCCTATAAACACACTACTCGGCCGGGCGGACTTCGCTGTGTCACGATAAAAGTCATCGCGAAGTTTGTTGGCCAATGCCGTCGCGCACTATCAATCCAAGTATAAACACTCCGGTACGTATGTATTATCTGTGTGTGTACATGTGTTCACTCACACTGTACCGTCGCGATATGCTAAGAGGAGTTAACGCGGTTCGGGAGCATCATTCGGGAAGTGTACGGCTCGCGGCTGTGATATCTTCGTTCAATAACAAGGCAAACTGAGAGGAAGCGATAACGATTATGAAGCTTGCGAGACTGTCAGCCGTGTGTGGTATAAATTAAAAATTAAACGTCTTTGGGCGGTGAGGATCGGATATATCAGCTTCGGAGAATTTAAGGTCAGACAGTTTTTTTTTAGTTCTTTTTCGAATTAAAAACTAAATTTGATTGATTTTTTAATTATCCAAGATCAATATTTTTTGTTTACAAATAAACAATTAATATTTGATCTTTCTTTCTGTGAAGGCGATCGTAAAGGCTTTGGTTCGTTGCAGATCGTACGGGATAAGCGACGGTGACGGAGAATGGTTTTGCACCGATCATTCGATCTGTGAAAAATTGAATTGAAGGAAGTTTAAAAAAAAATCGCGAAGATGCTTACTACGGTGGACATTGAAAAAGCCAAGCCGACACTGTGGCCTCACTGGCTCGCCGCCGTGGAAGGTTAGTACAAGTTGATCATGAGAAACTTCAATTCAGTCAAGAAACTTTTTAATGTATTTTTACTCAGGCGCGATGAGATTTTAACTGTAGGGTATATAATTTGAGCTTTTCCATCTTTTCCATTTGTCGGTGATGATTTTTTTTTAACAAGCTTGGATCGCGCCGCACCATTAAAATGAGTGTTGCATTTTTCAAGTCGCTTATACAAACTTTTACCCATCTATTGATTATAGTGGATGGTTATTTGTATTACAGCAGATATGCTTAATCCAGAAAAACATTCACTGCAATGGATTTACAAAAATCTTATCTGGTTTGGGCCAATTTTGGAAAAGGTACATATTGGTTTAGTTTTTGCAAACAATCCATAATTTTAGCTCGTTTTTTAAGCAAACGACTCATCATCTCCCTTGAAAAATGTTCTACGAATTCATCAACCAGATACTCAATAGTATGTTCCGTTTAAAAATGACAGCTGGTTTTTTATGAAGGGATTTCGACGACGGATAAACAAAAGATTGTAATTTTTAAACGAAAAGATACTGTCGACTATCTTGACGGTGAATTCGTAGAGTATCTTTCAAGAAACAGCAAATGGAGCAAAAATTTGAGATTGTTCTTTGAAATAACTGAACGAATCTACCTTTTCGAAAATCAGCACAAACCAGTTAATATTTTAGCAAACCCATTGCTAGTAGGGTAGAGCGGGGCAAAATGGGGCAGCGGTGCAAAACGTCATTTTCCAATAATTTTTGGATGCCCGAATTCACCCGATCCAAAAATGATTAGAAAATTTAGTTTTGCCCAACTGCCCTGTTTTGTCCCGTTGTCCCATTTTGCCCCGCTCTTCCCTAATATTTTTCTACGTTAAGGACATCCGCTATAATACAAATTACCATCGACTATAATCAACAGATGCGTAAAATTTTGTATAAAAACGTACGTCTTTAAAAATGTGGCGCTCATTTGCCTAGTGTGAAGTGCTGCAACCTGCTTAACGCGCCCTCAGTCTCATTTCGCAACCGTTAGGTCCACTGTAAAGAATCAATGGTCAATGCTGACGACTCTACTAAATCGAACGATTTTTCCAGTATTCATGCTGTCGGTCGTGGTCGGTATGGTGGGAGGTTGGACATCGCCATACATGGCGAAGCTGACCAGCCCGGACGCAGTGTTGTCGGCAACGGAGGACGAAGCGTCGTGGATCGCCTCGATAGTGGGTCTCGGAAGGATAGGAGGTGCCATAATGGGTGCATTGATGGTCGATTACTTCGGCACCAAAGCAGCGGTACTCTACACCGGCATACCCCACGCACTGGGTTGGGTGGCGCTCATCGTCGCCGACTCCGTATGGTGGATCTACGTGGGTCGGATTTTCGGTGGTTTCGGTCTGGGAATGTACTTCAGCACGTTTCCACTGTACATGGGCGAGGTATCGAGTCCAAAGATCCGCGGCGCCCTCATCGCCCTCATAGCTCAGGGAATGCCGGTCGGTATCTTACTTGGCAACCTAGTTGGCGCTTACACGTCCATGTGGCTCTTCTCTTGCATCGGACTCGTTCCGAACATCGCCTTTCTGGTACTCTTTATGATCATGCCGCATTCGCCCTACTACCTCATTCGACGCGGCCTCATCGACGAGGCGCGGAAGTCACTGGAATGGTACAATCGCGGTGTCGACGTCACGGCCGAATTGTACTCGCTGCAGGAATTCATCTCCACCAAAAAGCCGGCCACTTACTGGCAGAAGTTCAGTCAACTCTTCGCGCCGGACAACCGCAGGGGCGTTCTGATCATCACCATCATGCTCATATTCGTCCAGCTCAGCGGTCTCTGGACTCTGTCGTTCTACATGGAGATAATACTCAAGAACGCAGGTGTGACGGTCATCAAACCGTCGCTCGTCGTCATAATCGTCGGTGGTTCGGGCATCGTTGTCGGTTGGGCGTCGATGTGGATGAACGACAAGTGCGGAAGGAAGATCATGCTGACCGTCTCGTGTGTTGGCACTGCGTTCGCTTACGCGCTACTTGGAATCGATTACCATCTGCTGGGTGAACATTTTCAGTCGGAAATCGTTATGCAGTGGTTACCGGTCGTTGGTGTCATCATTTTCCAATGCTCGATCTGCATCGGCATTGCGCCGGTGCCCAGCATCTTGATGAGCGAACTGTTGTCGCCCGACGCCAAGTGCACCGCTATTGGGTTGGCCAATCTGTGTTCCTCGTTCTTCGCCTTCATAACCAGCAAGACGTACCAACCGCTGATTGATCTCACTTCGGAACAGTATGTGTTCTGGTTCTATGGTTCTCTCATGCTCGGGCTGGCGTTGTTCACCATCGTTTGCATTCCCGAGACCAAGGGCAAGAGCTTGCAGGAGATTCAGGAGATGTTGACGCGGAAGAAATCGCTAGACACGACTGATTCAAAGTGTACAAAGGACACCGCCTAATGCGGCTCTGGTCATTAAAACAAACTCGTGTTTCGGGGGCGTTTGAGGTAAGCGGCCCAGTTTGCGTCATCTTTAGGGCAGTTGAACGCTGTTTTCCATTATTTATACACTGAAAAAAATTCGCTTGGGGGCTGGCAAGAAAAAATGTTTGTTTCAATTCTACTTTCAATTCTTACCATTCCATACGATAGTGAAACAATGACGGCGAAACTGGCAAGGTGATATGTTATCGTTACAATCCGGTATAAAATTGAACGAATTGAAACAACATTTTTTGTTCATTGGCAACCCGCAAGCAAATTTTACTTGAATCAATGATCTTTTTTTTCTGTGTAGACGGGTTGTATTGTCGGTTCGAAAAACCACTGTTTTATTGTATGCTTCGCGACCTTCTGAATGCAATTCTGACATTATCGAATTCAATAAGATTTAATTATTAAATTGTCGTTTTAACAGTGTCTCTCTACTGCCGGGGTTTCCGTTACTTTTTAGACCTCGTACTGCATCGTCACTCATGTCGGTAGGTGGGACGGTGAAGGAAACTGGGCAGTTTACCTTATCGCGACTTGAAATATTTTTTTATGCTGTCTCATCGTGACAAACGAAATTACTTGCAGAGTAAAAGTATTGTTTTTTTTTTTTTTCATTAATCGTAATATGCGAAGACTGATTTTTTGTTTTACACGTATCAACAGCTGAAAATCAGATAAGCGTATTTAAAGCCTCTGTAAGTTGCAGACAAATTTCCACTCTCCTACTTGTTGAAGAGTTGGGATTGGAAGTAGCCGGAAGGTTGTCCATAGGTAAAATAGGAATCATCGTTTCTTGTCCACAATCGTCCACAATTTTCCTCTTGTTAATTTTAGCAAAAATGTTCCCATGGTATAAAAATGTCTGTTAATTTCACAAGTTTTTTTTTGTAAAATTATAACAAGCGAACAATTGTGGATAAAACTGTTTGTTAAATGTATAAATCATTTTTACAGTGCAATGGGTTAGTGCGGGTTGTTTAAAATTCTGACCATTTCGGGATAACAAATAAAGCATTGAGATTGTAATTCTTCGGATCTTTGTCATTCAATAAGACGATACTGTCGTATTTTATAATTATTGTAAATTTGCGTGAATATGCGTGAAAAGTTTTGACCTTTAGGTTTTATGGATCGTTACATGGCAAATTATTTTATGGATTGGTAGATTTTTCTAGTTAGCCCACTGTCGTATTATCATCGTAGAATATTGACAAAGGCTAATAATAGAGGGTAAATCTCGTATCCGACGAATTATATTCCTCAACGCGGTACAAATTATCATAATTTAAAGACCCACTTCTCGTCGACTCGACTCACCGTTTAGGTACACTAATAAAGAAGATATATTCAAACAATTATTTTCCTCGGAAGCGTTTAAATCATCCGTCACGCGCGGCCGTGAATGTACGAGCAGCGACTATAACTTGGTAAATATTTAATAAATTCTTGACGATATTTATCCTGCGTGCACGAACCGAGTCTTTATCAGCAAAGCGGGCTTTTGTACAGGATAGAAGATATGAATACAATTTACCCAAATTACCGGGCAAAAAATCTTACCTTATGTTGAATTATTGTTGGAAAATTGTTTACCTATTATCACCTACTACTAACTAATTTATACCCAGTCTCATTTTCAACCATTTTCCCTGTATTATGAGTTTTATAAATATATTTTTTATCCATTGATTTCGAAATAAAAAAAAAATTGTGTAACTCATTTTTTTGACGTCTGTGAAAGCAATCCACACTTAAATAACATCCCAGTATCGTTACATCATCGTGCGAAAATTTCAGTAGTTTAAAAAGTGTTATATTTCGCACCACACACATAAAGTAGGGGAGACCGGGGCAAAATGGCACAGTTGTTTTAAGTAAAATATTTATTTAATTTAAGTAAATAAGTTACTTAAATTAAATAAATATCTTACTTAAACCAAATAAACGGTGGCAGTCAAATAATTTTTTTTTCTAGGTGCAATTTCCCAATAATTTTTGGATGCCCCATTTTGTCCCAACGATACATCCGGATTTTCAAACCCGTTTTGCCCCACCTCCCACCATCGCCACCATCCAAAAGTTATTTGGAAAATTGCCTTTTGTCTCATTATCCCATTTTGCCCCACTGTGCCATTTTGCCGCGCTCTCTCCTATGCTCACGCTATCAGTTTTCGAGATTGCAGTGGGGGGGGGGTTGGAGCGTTGCGCAAAAGCGATTGCAGTGCAAAGGTTGAGAATAAAATGTTAAACAAGTGACGAACATTAATTGTAAATCAGAATGACACGCACTGACGTCATGAGCTGATAGCGATCTTAAATCGCGATTTTCCGACTTTATCGGGTTGTTCGGGTTGTACTAGAGAGTATTGCACATTAAACAGTTGCAGAAATTGCGATATGCGGTATGCGATATGCGGTATGCGGTCTGCCCGCCGAATTGCGCATTGCTGGATAGAGAAGAAGATTCGCGCGGTTCACTAGAGTGCCGCGTCTCCGACTCGACACACGACCAAAGCTGAACGGGACGAGCGATGGCTCGGTAGAAAAGTATTTTCCACAAAAAAAAAAAGTCGCCACATCCAATCTCTGCGAAGATAAACGATCAACATGACAACGGCAACAATGAAAAGGATTTGGCCACAATGGTTGGCAGGCTCGGCAGGTGAGCTTCCGACGTTCATGAAAGACACGCGAATCTTCGAATCGACGACAATAAAATAATAAACGACGAGGAACGGAATTTTTTTTTTTTTTGCGTCCCATAAATTTACTCGTTTTATCAGTCGCCTTCATTTCGTAAGAAAATAAATGACTCGTCAGTTTCGTTCGCTACGCTGGCCGCGATGTGTGTACGCGCATGGTGAATGGGGGGATTTCCCCGTGTGATTTAAAAAAATTATTTTTATCTAACGTCGCGTCGACTGCTATGGTTATTAGTGAGGGGACGTAACATTTTTCCTTTGGTGAGAACCGCACCACTTTGGGGTTGCTCGGTATGAGTGGACGTTAACTGCAGTTTTGTGTGTTGATAACAGTATTCTCGGTTCGCTTAACGACGCCGGAACTACGTCACGGCGATTGCTGGCTGTAAATGTTGGAGTCCACTGACATGTATCGAATATCGTACAATAAATGTTGGGTCACAATATTTCTTCGCCGGCAAGACTATGACACGGGATTCGAACCCAAGACCTCTCCATACCAGAGCTGGGCAAATACACTAAGTCGGGGTTTTTGGGCAAAACTAAATTTTCCAATCATTTTTGGATCGGACAAGATGGCAAAACTGGGCAGAAAAGCCTGATGTATCCGATAGGGCGAATTCCGGCATCCAAAAATTATTGGAAAATGACGTTTTGCCCTGTTGCCATAGTTTGCCCCTCTCTACCCTACGTGAAGTACGTATTGATGTATATGGTAAAAGTGGGGAATATGGCCCGGACCATATATCATTGATTTCCGTGTTAATCGAGGTGGGGCATATTCACCACTTTTACCCTGAAGTACTGAGGCAGTATTCAGTCATCACGACTTCATCAGTTTTGTTCTACCAATACTTAAGTACCATCCAGTGTTACGTACTTGTAGTGCGTACTGAAGTATCAAGCACTGAGACAGTATTTAGCACGCAGAACTTCAGCAGGTTTGGTCTGCTAGTACTCAAGTACAATCGGTACCGATCACTGCAGAACGCAGTGATCGGTACTTCAAGTACTTGGTCACTTGAAGTATTTATGTAAATCTTGAAGTTTAGGTAAATTGAAGTACTTAGGTAAATCTCTTCAATACGTACTTCCCAGCTCTGTTCGATACTTTGTTTTCGAGGCTGGTACTCTAGCCACGAAACCAAAGCGACCAGTAAAAATACATGAAACTGTTTTTTTAACGACATTGTTAACTTGAATCGCAGTTACGTTCCTCCTGATCGAAGTTGGACTGATAGGAGGCTGGACTTCGCCCTACCTGGCCAAGCTAACAGTGGAGAATTCATCGTTGCCTCTGACCGCTGATGAAGCTTCCTGGGTCGCATCTTTGATGAATTTCAGTCGTCTCTTCGGTGGTGTGGCCGGCGCCGCCGGATGCCAGATAGTCGGCAGTAAAATGACGAACCTTCTGTCCGTCATTCCAGCCGCTATCTGTTGGATCTTCATGATAACGGCGGATTCGTCGTGGTGGCTGTACGTCGCTCGGCTCTCCGGTGGTCTCAGCATGGGCATGGCTTTCGCGTGCTTCCCGCTCTACCTCGGCGAGATCTCAGACCCGAAGACGCGCGGGGGTTTGATTACCGTGGGTATGATAGGAGCCCCGATCGGGAACGCTCTCGTCAGCTTGATCGGCACGGTCTTCAGCGTCGTCCAATCGAGCATCGCTTTTCTCGTCGGATGTGTTTTCCTGCTCCTCTTTTTTACCTGGCTGCCGGAGTCACCTCATCATCTAGCCAAGAAATGCGCCGCCCGCAAAGCCCGGGATTCGCTGGCGTGGTATCATCGTGGATGCGACGTTGACGCCGAATACGCCACGCTGGAGAAATTCGTCGCCTCGTCGGGCGACCTCACGTTTCGCGAGAGCCTCGACGAATTTCGAAGACCCGAGATACGGCGAGCCACCTTCGTCATCCTGGCGCTCTTCGTCTTCATGCAGATGTCCGGACTCAACAACATCATCTTCTACATGGCGACTATATTGACGCACGCCGGAGTCACGGTGATCGATCCGTCGATGTGCGCAACGATAGTAATGAGCTTCGGTATCGTCGCCGCGATGGTTTCCGTCGATCTGATGGACAGACTGGGAAGACGCGCTCTTCTAATAAGCTCAAGCGTCATTTTCTCACTGTCGTTGACGGCGCTGGAAGTCCATTTTAGCCTCATCGAGGCTGGTTTCCAGCCTCTTCAGTGGCTTCCGATCACCGCCCTGATCTTCAGCGAGATCGCGATGTTCCTTGGACTCTCACCGGTTCCCAGCACGGTTCTCAGCGAGCTCTTTCCACCGAGCATCAAGTGCATCGCGTCGTGCGGAGCCAGCGTTACTTCGGCGATCGTCGCTTTTATATGCACTAAAACGTACCAGACGCTGCTCGACGTCATGGGCGAACGGTACGTTTACTGGATCTACGTTGCCATCGTGCTGCTCGCTATTCCATTCGCGATCTTTGTTATGCCAGAAACCAAAGGTAAATCTCTGCAGCAGATACAAGCTGACATCATGTCGGGCAAATCCTTGGATTCGTCCGCCAATCCTCGTTAGGAGGATCAATGTCGGGTTCAACAATTTTTTCTTCACCGATCGACCAATCAAAGGCACAATTGGTTATCACGGAATTAACATCAATCGTAACTTTGGCGATGGTCGCTTTTGCATGTACCAAGACGTATCAGCCGCTGCTTGATCTAATGATCTACGGCCCGCCATTCAATTCGCGATCTTTGTCACGCAAGAAATCAAAGATGAATCTCTGCAGTAGATACAAGTTGATGTCATGTCGGACAAGTTCTGAGATTCCTCCGCCAGTCCTCGTTAATCAAAGCAATATCTGATTCGACAATCTTTTATTACGGGTCGAACGATCAGAGGAAAAATTCATTAACATGGAATAAGAATCAAAGGCAACATTGGCGATGATCGCTTTTGTATGTACTAAACAGTATGAACCGCTTGAATTAATGGCTGAATGCAATGGTACTTTGCAATGGTACTTTGCAATGGTATTTTGCAATGGTATTTTGCAATGGTACTTTGCAATGGTACTTTGCAATGGTACTTTGCAATGGTACTTTGCAATGGTACTTTGCAATGGTACTTTGCAATGATACTTTGCAATGATACTTTGCAATGATACTTTGCAATGGTACTTTGCGATGGTACTTTGCGATGGTACTTTGCGATGGTACTGTGCGATGGTACTTTGCGATGGTACTTTGCAATGGTACTTTGCAATGGTACTTTGCGATGGTACTTTGCGATGGTATCATCTCGTTAATCAAATCGATATCGGATTCAACAATTGTTCATCGCCGATCGAACAATCGGCAAAGTTAGTTATGACGGATTTAAAATGAATCAAACCTTGCGGTATTTTCAAGTGAAGCAACGCAATTTTAATCACCTGAGTATACTACGAGTTCGCCTTTGGATGTTGACGCTCGCGAGCAGCAGAGCTGATAGAGAAACAAGCGAAACGGGTCAGCCGCTGCTCTATGTAATGGGCGAACGGTACGTTTACCGGATCTGCGTCGCTATCGTACTGCTCGCCATTCCGTCGTTATCACGCCCGAAACCAAAGCTAAATCGCTGCAGTAGAAGATACAAGCCGATATCACGTCGGGCAAATCCTTGGATTCGTCCGGCAATTGTCGTTAATCGGATTTAACCAGTTTTCTTAACCGATGGAGCGACCAAAGGCAAAACCAGTTATCGCTTAAAATCAATCGAAACTTGCGGCACTTTTCGCATAAACAACGAAATTCTATTCAGCTGGGTATACGCAGAGTGTATTTTACGTATGTTGACGCTAACGAACAGCGGAGCTTATACACGAACAAGCGAAACGGCTCTGCGGTGGAGAACTTATTGCCTCGGGAGATCGAAAAACAGCGGCTCTTGCCTACCGGGAATTTAACCGATATTTCCGTCTGCGCCCGACACGTGATCCAGCACTATACGTCATATTGATGGTGTTGTGAGTGTATACATGTGTAGTATCGGAAGACAAGCCGGTGGGAGCCGTTGGTCGAACGCCAAGTCGCGTATACGGGTTAACGGGTGGAGTTGACCCAAATTTTCAAGGAGCAACTTCCGGCTTGCTGTACGCCACAATACGCCGCACGGGCGGAGCTGCGCGATCGATGTTACTTTCACGGCGATTAATCGTACGTATACTTGTTCGCCACGCGTTACGCGACACGAAAGTTCTGCGGTGTAAGCTTCTAAACCTGTTAAATTGATATGATCCTAAGTCATTAAAGGTCGTAAATATACTAACTTTGTACACAAAGTTAAAAGCTTTGTTTTTACGATATCATTTTATGGGAGTTCTAGTATTCGAACAAGAGCTTTCCGAAGACTGACCCGAAAATCCAAAGATCCAGCGCGATCCGAACATCTTTATTTGTTTATTTAAATGATGGGAAACAAGTTGATGGGAAACACCATCAAGCCATTTGAAACAATGAGAGTGACCGTTGATGAAGAAGCCAAATGATACAAGGCGAAGAATAAAAAATACATCTTGATATACTCGTAAATCATTAAAGGTTCGGAATATCCTACTTTTTTTGTGATATTTGAAACCGAAAAGGCCTTTTTTTATTATATAATTTTACGTAATTTTCACAATGGTTCCCGTCCGCATTTCAAGTATTCGAATATTGCCTTTTCCGTCGATTGACCTCAAAATCCTAATTCCATTCGAACATCTTGTTATATTATTAATTAATTAAAGGTCATAAATATCCTACTTTTTCGTGATATTCGAAATCGAAAAGGCCTTTTTTATTATATAATTTTACGTAATTTTTACAATCGCTCCTGTCCGTATCTCAACAAGTATTCGAACAACCCCTTTCCGTCGATTGACCTCAAAATCCAAATTCCATTCGAACACCTTGTTATATTATTAAGTAATTAAAGGTCATCAAATCCTACTTTTTCGTGATATTCGAAATCAAAAAGGCCTTTTGTTATAATATAATTTTACGTAATTTTCACAACCGTTCACAATTTCCGTCGAATGACTCCAAAATCGTAAGACCCGTCGCGACCTAAACAATGGCCAGAACCGCCGGTACGGTTCGTTCGGCGATACGTTTGAATACATAGACGTAGGCCGTGTTTCTCGCCACTTGGAAAAATATGCGGGCCACGGTTCGCTGCACTACATAGAAGAGCGAAGAATATTTGCACGGGGGAAATGAGCTGCGGAAAACGAGGAGAAGCGAGGGAATGCTGGTTCGTACCAATCCCGGCATCCATCCAAGCTTCCCTCCGCCGTTTCCTCTCCGGAGTTCCGTTTGCGGACCCTTCGTTCCTTTTGGTTCTTCGCGTTCGTCCGAGTTCGATGTTTCCCGCAAAAATTGCATTACGTAATGATGTCGCGCAATCGTACTTTCCGGGCATGCATCAAATCAACGGAAATTAGATGAAAGGACGGTAAGAAAAAAAAAAAAAATCGGACGAACTACAAGGTAAACCAATAATTGACGAACCAGCCAGTTAAGCCAATAACTTCTTGATGGATCTCGAGGCGCTCCGAACGTTCCGACTCGCTGGGACTCGATCGATTAAGAATTTTGCGAAAAGCCACGAAAGGAGACACAACACCGGGAGAAGGACAACGAAGCGGCTGAGGAGAAGGAAAGAGTGGGATAAGAAATATTCCGTTGGCAGAGAGAACTTGCTGCGTCGCTTGATGCACCAAGATGAAGTATGGTCAGGCTTTCCCGATCTCGCTCGGACGGTCTCTGCCAAAGACCGACTCTGCTCCAGCCTCGGAGCTTTCGTACGTGGCCTTCTGTAGGGGAGAGCGGGGCAAAATGGCATAGCGGGTCAAAATGGCATAGCGGGGCGAAATGGCATAGCGGGGCAAAATGGCATAGTGGGCAAAATGGCATAGCGGGACAAAACGGGATAACGAGACAAAACGCAATTTTCTAATAACTTTTGGATGGTGGCAATGGTGTGTGGGGAAAAACGGCATTGAAAAACCGGATTTATCATCGGGACAAACTGGGGCATCCAAAAATTATTGGAAAATTGAGTTTCGCCCTCACTGACCCGTTTTGCCCCACAGCCCCATTTTGCCCCGCTCTCCCCTATTGAGACTCCGTATTTCGGTGCAGCGTACCGAAGGCTCTTTCAATATTAAAGGTCTCAGTCC